>JPJS01000063.1:0-19392 GCA_000750665.1 Pseudogymnoascus sp. VKM F-3557
GTCGCCAGAGGGATCAGAGTCCAGGGATGGATCAGAGTCGCCAGAGGGATCAGAGTCACCAGAGAAACCAGAGTCGCCAGATGGATCAGAGTCGCTAAGTAGATCACCGTCGCCAGACGGATCACAGTCGCCAGATGGATCAGGGTTGCCCGAAGGATCAGACTTGCCCGAAAAACCAGAGTCGCATGAAGAACCAGGACAACCTGAAAAGCCAGATACTGAAGAAGAGGAGTCGATGGTGGAATCACCCAAAGAACTTCAATCAGATGAGGGACCAGCGGAGGAGCCTGCCCCAAAGCTCGTTCAAGGCGAATACAATTCTCTCGACAGAGAAGTGACGTATAATATTGAAGAACATGACGTGATTGACCCTACAGGCTCATGTGAGCCAGTCACCACGTCCTTCCAGGTATCAAAAGGGTGCAAAAGAAAGTGTCCACCTACGCGGCAGTCTAAACGACAACAGGACAAGAAGAGGAAGACCTCGGTCCCGCAATACATAACAGATGAGACGAAATTTGTGCGCGAGTCGCTGTTGACAATCGACGATATAATACACGATATAAACTCAGGAAAACTAACTGATGCTACAATTAGTAAATTGCGGGTTTTGCGGTCAGGTTTTGTTGCCTTTGGAGCGTTCCATGAGCTGGCGGAAAGTGAATGGAGCAGTTGAAGATGGGTCTGGGATTTTCGACGTTGACATTTTAGCTTAACTAGCCTCATTGTAATTATTAGTAATCACATTTAACCCACGATTTATAATTCATTTTGCGCAAAGAATGTAACAACTTGATTTGGCAAACAGCTATATAACTAACTAGGCTAATGAAAGTTCGCAATTTGATAAGGGAAATAATAACGGATTCAGGTAAACAAATCGAAGGAAAGACAAATGATAACAGAGAACTTTCAACAGTAGCAATGCAAGAACTGACAAGAAAAGCAACCACGACTAAGCAGATCCATCACTCAAGAGATACGCTAGAAGACCTCCACTATGCCTTCAGTCTGAGTTGAACCATATCCCAGGCCAGCTTGAAGTTAACACCGTCCGCTGTGGTCATCTTTTTTGGATCTATGTCATTCAACTCGCACCATTCTTCCCGGTACAACTTTATCGGCGATACGGCTGTGGAGACTGCCGTATTCACAGGCTTTGTGATCTGGGTTGCTGGAGCCGCTGGATTTACAGCCTGGCCTTCTTGTTTGATCTGCACATCTGTAGGTGCCGGCCGCGGAAATGGCGTAGGTGACCTATCCTCAGATGTTCGCTTGCCAGAATTGTATAGGTTGTATTGTTCCTCGTAATGCAACGCAGCTTGATAGATGTACAGATCACAGAAAGAGCGAAGGATGTGCTTCATCGATGAGCGAACCTCCCAGGAGGTTTTAATTTCCCCGTTAATCTCCCACTTAACCCAGATATCGACCCGTGGGCTTCTTACGCTCGGGGCGTCGACACCCCTCTTTTTGGGAGGCTTCGGCACTAGTTCCTCGACAGGACAGTTGAAGGCTACTCCTAAAATCTCTCTGAATTCGTGGGCTTTGCGGACTAACTTCCCGTCTACTTTTTCGTCTCCGTATCTATTACCGGGACCAAACTTTTGGGTTTTGGTTTCGTCTAGGATATCGGCCTCTCGATATGCTGTCGATCGTTTATACTTCCGAGAATTTCGAGGGCCATATGCCACGATCACAGGCTTAGAATTCTGATGGCTCGCCCATGCCACAATTTTCCCATCTGTTTCGATCCTAGCAGCCTCTCTCGCTTGCGCCGGTGTGAAACCGCTGTGTAGAATATAGTATTGGTCTTCTTCCTCCGGAGTCCACTGGCCAAAATCTGGAGTCCCTCGATCAGGGCCTGGAGTTTCAGCGCGTTTGTTACAATTCTGACCAGCCACGTTGGTGTTATCGGGACTGAGAAAGCTTGTATGTTTCTCCACAGACTCTAGGACTTTCTCGCCCGTTTCGGAAGAATGATCTCCAACAAAGAGCGACTTCTGCATGTCTTCTTTGGTGTCTGCGTCTCCCATTTCAGTGTCAACTTCTTTTTGGGTGTTCTTAAGCACGATTTGTATCTCGTTGACTTTCGCAGTGGAGGCTGCCAAATCCTTCGAGGCCTTTTGGTATTCATCCTTAAATTCGGGGTGCTTGCCATCGTCGTACTTTTTCTGAAGCTCCTTTACTTTTTCTCGAAGACTGTTTAGATTGGACGCTTCCTTGGCTGCCACGTCAGCGACCTTCTTGGCTTTCTGAATTGCCTCGCTTTTTTGTTTCTCTCTATATTTTGTCCTTGCGGCTCTTGATTTATCAAGGGCTTCTTTCGAAAGCCCTTTGGATTGAGAGTTTGTTGACATCTTGCAATTTGAATGCAATGTTGGCTTGAATTATTTCAGTTATATGAGATATTGAAGCTGTTAAATACTCGTTGGTTGAACTCTAACACCCGCTGCCATTGGGTTGATGGTGTCGTCTATCGTATTATCTCCCTCTTTATGCGGATGCAGTCCATCGTATTATCTCCCTCTTTATGCGGATGCGGTCCATCGTATTATACCCCTCTTATGCGGGTGCAGTCCATCGTATTATCTCCCTCTTTATGCGGATGTCGTCTATCGTATTATACCCCTCTTGATGCGGATGTCGTCCATCGTATTATACCCCTCGTATGCGGGTGCGGTCCGTGTTACTCGAGTGCGCAAAAGTCCGTATCGTTAATAGGCAACAAGTGAATGTATATCTATCAAGAGCATTGTATCTACTTTACTTCGACAACTTCCTCTTCTTTCCTGCAAGAGTCCCTCCATCCTACAGATGATGCGACTGAATTGGACTGCCGCATCCCTCGCAATTCGTGAAGATGAGGAACCCGCTTGTCATGATTCTAGCGGCATCTTGTGTTATTTGCACGTTGATATTAATGGCAAAAGCGCGGACCCACGAGCGTAAGTTGAGCTTAGAGGTGGTTTTTGCTAGCTAATATCATGACAGGCTTCCACAGGAAGGCTCGGCCAGCACGACGAAAATCTCGAGCACCACTTTGACGGTTGAGGAATCAACCTCTATGCCATCTATCATACTCGTCAATACTCAATCGGGTGCGGAATCAACCTCTTTACCATCTATCATACTCGTCGATACTCGATCACCTCCATCAATATTATCTTATGCAGGCAGAACCAGCTCTAGCTGCGCCATGAGAACGTCTGTGCCTGCTATGCCTTCCCTTCTTGCCGCACCAATGGCTTTCATTTTCCCCGGTATCCATAGGTAGCCTCAGTTATATAGATAAGATGGACTGTTTGGTTTTATATGAATTGATTACATCATGTCCCAATATGTGCAGAATAACGCTAATGTATAACTGCTTTCCTTTCGTACTCTGTAAATTCTACCAGCTTCAGTCATAGTTTGACAGTCGGGTATGAGTCACAAAATCCACAAATGAGTCCTTTAAACCAGCCAGTTTACGCTGAGAATCTAGATCGAGTTTTGGTGCAGCCGGGATGGTTATTGGAGGGCTGCTTGGTGGACTCGGGGAGGTTTTCAAGGCATCATTCCTGCGACACGCAGCCTTTTCCATGCGGGATGTGGTTTTGAGTTCTCCTGCTCTCTTCAAGGTAATTTCCTTTTTGGCCTGAAAAGTTAGAAAAATAAGAAAGCACCTGGGATTTCAGACCTACTTTGTATTCCTCGCATAACAACTTGGCCGGGTTATTCATGGTCCCGTAGACGTGTAATCTATTGTTCTTTTCGACCACTATGAGGATATTCGCTTCGCAGACAGCGCTTGTCTCGTGGACTCTCTGGAAAAGGCTATTCCTTCTCTTCCTAAACTGCTCTCCTAGCGATCTCTTGTCCACCATTTTCTAGTTCCTAGGTGTGTGAGGCGAGGTTTTATTCCTTCTCTTCCTGAATTGCTCTGCTAGCGATCTCTGGTCCACCATTTTCTAGTTCCTAGGTGTGTGAGGCGAGGTTGTATTGAGGCCCTCAGAAGTCGCGATGATTCTTCAACAACAGGTCATATGGGCCATATTTATTTGAGGGTAACCGATATTGTCCCACAGTGTACGTCCATCACGGCAGGCGGCTCCACAGGCATCATCGGATGATGTACATACATCTACGACTGGTGGCTCCACAGGCATCATCGGATGATGCACGTACATCTACGACCGGTGGCTCCACATGCAACATCCGATGATGCACGTACATCAGGACAGGCGGTTCCACAGGCATCATCGGATGATGCACGTACATCTACGACTGGCGGCTCTAGATATCATCGGGACTGTGAGAGTTAGAAAGCATTCCGCGACCTCAGCCCGCTCACTGTAACTTCCTATCCTCCCAGACATCTTCGTCGCCAGAACATGTCATTCGCTTCAGTTTACGATTGGATTCTCTCAACATTCTCTTCATTTTACACATGGATTCTCTCGAAATTCGAAGAGATCGAACCGGATACTCCAACTTGGTATTTACTGATCTCAGCAGCTATTTTTCTACTATGGCTTTTACTTCGGGGTCTCTATCGTGTGATGACTGCTAAGTGGCTATCAATTTCATTCTTCATTTTAAAGCACGCAGTATATCCGCATCTGCTACCTAGGACTTCTTTCACAGGAACAGCTACAAGGTTCCATATTGCTGCGACTGCATTGTATCTCATGGTAAACGCGCTCTTTGTTACTATTCCAAAGGCAACGTGGGCGGATATGGGCACTCGTGCTGCTACCATGGCGGTGATCAACCTCATTCCCCTCCTCTGTGGACCACGATTGAGTATGGTGACAAAATTGTTGGGCATCTCGCTTCGAACAAGCCTGGCGTCACACAGTTGGATTGGCAGGACTGCAATAGCACTAGCCGCGTTCCACATTGTCATCACCACGAAAGACGGGGATAGATTAAGCCGGACGTGGGGTAGCGTTTTCGGGGTCGTCGTATGTACCCATCTTTCGGCGGGGACGCAGCTGATGCTAACTTTGCGATAGGCAGCTTCGGCGTTCGGGCTCATATTCATTCTGTCGATTCGTCCTGTAATACGTCGTGTATACGAGTGGTTTCTAAACTCGCACCTACTTCTGGCTGCCATGGCTCTTCTCGCAATCTGGCGCCACCTTCCGTCTAAGACAGCAGCAGCGAAGTTTTTAAATATCGGGATATGTCAGTGGGCAATAATTTCTGCAGTCCACTGGGGTCTATTTGCAAGAAGAAACTTTGTGTTTGGTCGGCCGTTTGCAACCGCCGTAGCGACGCCCCTGTCACCTGCAAAGCCTGTGCTGGATATGCCTGCTAGCGAGGCATATCCAACTCTCTTACAGGTTGACATAACTGTACCTAGACCGTGGCGGGTCCGGGCTAGCCAGCACGTCTTCCTTTCAATACCCGGACTTGGCATATTCACGGGGCTGCGAGGTCACCCGTTTGTAATCGCGTGGTGGGACCGTGATGGAAGTGGGCTGACCATCTCTATCTTGGTCTCATCTAAAAATGGGTTTACCCGAGAGCTTAGCCGTAACGCGAACAAGACATTTCATGCATTCATCGACAGCCCTTTTGGAATGCCGCACGATTTTGGGGCATATGGGACAGTGATCATGATTGCAACCGGAATAGGTATAGCTGGGCAGATGCCATATCTTAAAGATCTCATCAGCAGCTATAACAGCTGCGAGGTGAGGACGCGTCGGATACTCCTCATCTGGCAGATACAGAATGAAGGTGATTACCTCTCTTTCACCTGGCAAATTTCAACGTACTGATTCGGACGGCAGGCCAGGAAGATGCTGTGAGACCGTGGATAGTAAAGCCGTGGATGGACAAAATCTTAACACAGGATACGGGCATGGTAAGAGCCACTGTTGACTTCATTGGCCACTTAGCTAACAGTCTTGTTAATTCTTGAGGTTTCCCTTCATGTTACAGAGTCTGGGAAGGAGGACAAGGAGCTTGGTACCCACTCGAAGATCAAGGTGACTTCTACTTCGCCGGATATAGAAGGCTTGCTCCGGAAGGAGATAGGCGGCCGACGGGGAGAAATCATTATATCCCGTAAGTCCCCGCCCGCGTCCGATCTCATTTTGCTGATCGACAAGTGTGCGCGGACAACGCCATCGCCGACCGCGCTAGGACGCAGGTACAAACTGACATGGATAAAGGAGTGCGACTGGTGGAACTAGACTTCCAGCCTCCTTCGTTTAAAACTGCCGCAAAGGATACGCGGGGAATGGAGTTTAGCTGTAGAGGATGATTTCCAAGAGTAGGGGAGAGGTGGGGCTGAGGTGGGACGCGAAGTTAGCTTTAGCTTTTAGCGCTCGTTTAAGGCGTTTATGTAGGCCAACGATGAGGCAATTTAAAATGGGTCACAGCACCTAGCGATCTTGGCAATGGCATTATGCACGTAAAATTTGTTACATATTACGCACCACTAAACTATATTCACACTTTCCTAATTTCCCTCATATCCACAATTGTCCCGCCTTTTTTCCTTTCTCAGTATGACCTCCCCAGGACTCCATCCAGCACTTCTCTGCATCAACCTCTCGTCGCACAGAATCCTCCAGGGCGTGGTGTAGCTGACTTATCAGCTCCGTCATGCGCTTTGAACTATGACCGGCAAGGAATTGTTGCTGATAAACATCATAAGCACTTTCCCGGAGTCTTTGTAAAACCTCAAAGCATTCCCTATAGAACTGGATTTCTTGGCGCAGGCCACCTAGCTCCTTCGTGAGCTCGTAGACCCTCCTAGACAGGCTCGGGGTTGGTTTCTGCTTGGCTTGACGGAGACTATGGCGGGAAAAGCCAAGAATGGAGGTTGACCCATTTTGCTGGTGGATCTGATGATCGAGTCTGTTGACCTCTGGCGGCCTCAACCGCAATGGCAGGGCGGGCGCGGAGGCTCTAGAACCAGAGTGGTTTCTTCTCACGAATAGTCCCGGCATCTTCGGCTTCTTGTTGATTGCAAGGTTGGGGGGATATTTCAAAGTGGCGTAGGCTTCCTTTCCAGTAGTTATAAGCTCCACAGTCAGCAGCGGGGTATGAGCAACCGGTCATGACCATCAATATGCTGTGGTCCCTGAGATCTTGGATGGTTGCCATCCATCTGAATACGAACGACTGATCCTACAAGAGGGGAGAGTGGATTCACTTTTGCAGGTATCACAACCGCAACTTTGAACATATCTATTTCAGCTAGATTCGGCCGCGACGTCTCCACTTGACCTTACATCGACTCTACCCCGCCTCCACCCCTGACATTTGATGGCAAAAGCTCCCTTGCTTCCATCCGCCCACACCGTTTTTGTGTAACCTTCTTTGGAGCTCTGTTTGGTTTGGTGTTCGCAGTTTTTTTGGACCTGGGTCTTTTCGGCGCTGCCGACTGCCCCTGCTCAGTTTCATCGACTTGAGGTGGTGGGCCACTTTGTTGACCATGGAAGTCACCTGGAATGCTGTCGGTGGATATTCCAGTTAGATCCTTCACTGCGCTCTGCTCATCCCAGGCTTGGAGTTGCGTCAGATTCTCTTTCGTCAAAGGAGATGCCACCCATTGGTCTTCTGCGACCGCAGTTGGCTGTTCAAATTGGGGGCCGGGTATGCTTTGGAGCATGGCAAGCTGGCGGCCACGCATATCTGCCAGCTCCCCACTCAGTCTGGCCTCTTCGAAGACACGCCCCAGTAATTCGGTGGTTTCTTTGTGCCTCTCATGCTCAAAATTGAGTGCTTCTTGGGTACCACGAAATTCTAGACGCTCTTCATCGAGCCTGGTAGAGCACATGCTGAGGGCTTCCTGACTCTGCACGAGAGCAAACCGTGACTGCTCCAATGTATTTCTTGCTTCAACGAGGTCTCTCTCCAGTTGTAGACCATAGTTACGTGAATCTTCTAGTCTCCTGTAACTTTCGTGCAAGATGTTCCATGTTGATCTGTCGCGGCATAACTGACAGGAGGCCTCGCCTGGCTGTTGGAAGGTCAGCAACATTCTTGTACGTTGATGCAGGCATAACATTACCATTGAACTGGACTGAAGAGACATTGAAGCGGCTGAAGCGGCTTCAAGAAAGTGACTTGATGCGCGATGAGAATGAACCTGCGAATTCTGAGCAATTATAGCAATTATACGTGAATGAGCTGCCCTACCGGTAATCGGCCCTCCAAAAACGGCGGGACACCACCGGATGATCATCCCAAAAGTGAGGTGGTTGTGCAAGAAGGGAGGTGGTACAAGCAGTGAAGATAAGTCACAGCTCATAAAGTTAGACATTGAGCCTTGATTTTTGGGAGTAAGTGTTATATTTTCATATGGACTAAAATACTGTTTTGCCTCATTTCGCATCTTCAGGCGAGATACTTCTTATTTCATATGATGCCATAAGGCGTCGAAAAGTTTCCTCATCCCCCTCATGCCCCTCTTCCTGGGCCAATTCATTAGTCTTCTCACCCGGACCAAATGTTGTCAGGCTACCATCTTCAGGATTCGTATTGGATGGAAAGAGCTGGGCATTTTTTAACAACAGATGGAGTGGGATGAAGATCCCCATATGTGGCGCGCTCCAGGCGTATTCCTAAAACTGTCAGCGCAGACTCTGAAGAACAAAGTCAAACTTACCTCATTGAAGAGCGAAGACGTGGATGATGCAGACGCCGTGGGCACCATGCCTTCTAGTAGGATGTCAGTCATTGTGTTGGCAGAGCGATAATTCCACTTACTCCTCTCTTTGAGCCATCGCCGGTACCACTCCTTCTTCAGTGAGGTTACTCTATACTTAACTGCATTGAGCGACCGTCGTTGATGTTGTGGTTTTCCTGCGTTGAAGAGGTTTCTGATATATGATGCTGGCTTTAATGGATGTGATCTGAAGAGCCTTTTTAATTGCAACTTCTCGTTCGTTTCCCATTTCACTCGCTGAACAGACATTGTCAAAAAAGATGTGCAGACAAAATTTAGGTAAATTCGTATACATATAAAACTGGGAGGGGACGGGGCGTACGGATGCTTTGCTCGTTGATATAATCACGGAGATTACCCGCTTTGACCCCTGTTTAACCAGATTGCTCCTATTGGGTACCAAACTATGTCGCCGATTGAGAGCCACAATTCCCACCTATGGCCGTTCCGTCGGGACGAACCGTTGTGGCGACGACGACAAGACAGGTGGCAAACTTGATTTGAAGCGCAGGTGGCCCTATGTGGAGCTCACGGAACAGATGGCACATTTTATAGAGCGATCTCGGCTACAAGGTGGATTCTCGTACATATTTAGGGGACCTCAAACTACTGCTGGGCATCATCCGATGATCTAGCAACCTTTGTGACCGGTTGCTATATATATTGCATGTGCCAGAATGCCCGGTGGATTTCATCAAAGTTTCATCAAAGCTCAAGCAACAATGGATGACTCTACACAGAACCAGCACTACGGCTATCATCAGAACATGCAGGCCAATCAACAGATTTCCCAACGACCACAAACATTTAATCCGATGGAACACTTCTGGTTCGCTAATTTGTCTCCACCAGAAGAGAAACAACAAAGCCAGATGGACGATGAATCGCTATCCTTCTCGTCGGCGGGCACTTTGTTACCATCTCCAGCCCAATCGCTGTCCTCCTCATCGGCCTTCTCGTCGGCGGGTACTTTGTTACCATCTCCAGCGGATCTAGATATCGGCACATCGCCCACCTCTTTCCAAACGTGAGTCGACGCATTTGGTTGTGATTGTACATACTGACCCAAACATAAGGATATACCAACCAAATCAAGACCTGAATCAGCGGCTTCAGGACCTAAACCAGATGTTTGAAGAGGTCAAGGCGTAAGTAAGCCCTCTTTGGTGACAAGGGTAGACTGACCTGTTTCAGTGATGCAGTCAGAGTTACGGGCAACCATGAGGAGTTATTATCGTGGACGTATAAAGTCAATACTGCGTTAAAAAGTATGGGAGAACGGCTGGTGGACTTTGATGCTGATCTTAAAAATTTAAGAGGTCAGCATAATGAGATGATGAGTCGGCTTGATGACGCACAGAAATAGTAGTTTACTTGATGTACATATTATGAATAAGGCACCGTTTTTCAAATCGAAAGTCATTGACCCCACACTTCGCAGGCGGTGTTGGTCGATCAAAAAGAGTCCCAACATTTTACCAACCAAAGCCAATGCATCTATCCCATTCGAGCACTAAAGCGCCTATTCAGTCCTTCTCCAGGCCCTCCACATCAGTGTCTTGAAACCAATGTTTAGGCATGTACAAAGCCCACGGACCCGGTTTCCACCATCATTACCCGATTTGGTAAGGTAAAGCGAATATTATCGGCACCATCACTACAATAAGTACAGAAGGACCCACAGTCCCGCTTTACTCCAACATCCGCAAAGGGCGGACCATCGTGGCCATCGCCACAATAAGCACGGATGGATCTGACCCCAGTTTGCTCAAGATCCGCGCTATAACTTTAGGATCCACATAACACGAGATCTCCCAAGTATTCTTGGTGTTGCTGTTGAAAACATTTGTGACTCTTAGTGTTGCCATTTACAATAGTCCCGCTTAGCTCTATCAAAGTGATGGCTCAGCAGCAATTTAGTACGGAGATGAGTTGCGGCGCAGCTTGAGAGCTGTCGATGGTCTTCATTTTTCAACGCGACGTGCCTCGCTGATCCCTGTAAGTGACCTGCACGCTATGGCCCCCCAGTGGCCAATGACCGTAGTGTCGGGAGCAGCCGCAGCATGAACGATCACCCTCACCCTGGCAATACGCGCGTTACGATGTTGAGGACAATCCGACAATCCGCGGCGGTACCTCGGGACTGTGCGAAACATTTCTGGATTATACAAGTGATTTTCGAACCCGGCTTAACTACGGCTTAACTAAACGGGTATTAAAAAGTGAGAGGGCGGTGGGAGCACAAGCGGCAGTTTTCAAGTTCATTGTTGGTGATAATGCCGCGACATCCGCTTGTTACACGAAAAAGGGTCTGATTTGTTCCCCTTACGCTTGGCATGTACCTCAGAACAATTTACCCCGATGTCACTCTTCTATTACTGGCCAGACTCAACGGCTTGTACGCGCCTGGGATAGGCCGCATGAAGGTCAGATCACATGTCCTGTCGCGCTCTGCCAAAACTTGAGCTGTCTTGCACCATATGCCCTTTCTCAAATGCTATCGCTTCGGAGTGGCTCGCCATGAAAGAAGCGTACGAAATTTGCCAAGGTCATTCTCAACCACCATTAGCAAACCAGTGTGGCATTAATCATGGCGAGAACAACAAGTCCAATGACAGTTTCACCAATTCAGAAGCGAGGGGATGGCGAGTACAGATCTAGATCTTCTCCAAATGCTGCCCCGCCTTTCAAACGGCCCCGAGGCCGGCCACCAAAGGACCGAGCCCACGAAATCTGTTTGCCAGCAACCTCAAAGGCGACAGACGTGAACGTTGATGAAAGCTCTCAATCCACCACCGTTTTGAAACCGTCAAGTAGCAATCTACGTGCAATGAGATCGGCGCCGCGAGCCGATCACACGGCATCAAGAGCTGCTGTACAAAAGCTGCGCCATGGAACAAAGCGGAAATGCAATATATTGCAAGAAGCTCCTATAGCCTTACAGCAGCTTGCTCATGCTCAGGCGGAAGTGACGCTCGAAGAGGTTGAGCAGCAATGTCCAAGATACATCATCTGCCTGAAAACTTCGCTTCGAGCTGTTGAGAGTTTTGAAGATGGGGACTCGGATTCAGATTCCGAAGTTATGACTTACTATACCGATACCGACTCAGAGACTGAACCTACGACATACTCTTTCGTAGCGAATGCAGCGGTCAAGACCGGGGAAGAATTCGATGGGACAACATTAAGAAATGATGAGGCTCATGAGACAGCCCATCCGATGGATACCAATACCTCACTAGACGAGTCACCAGCTGACGTCGAGTTCTCTCAGATTACAGAGGACGCAAGTGCTAGCCATCAAGCACAGGCAATAGAGAAAACCTCTAAAGTGACGGAGGAAAGAGAGATCAGTGACGAGCCCGCGGTCTCTGGTTTTGCAGAGGTGGAGATGCAACACACTCCGACCATGGTCTCATTAGAACCAGATATTACCCAAGTTTCAGGACACCCTGAGAATTCAAATATAAGAGATCATACTCGAGGTCTGTCCCAGCCGCTAGAAACTATACAATCAAGTGAGCATCCAAAGCCATTTGACACTACGGAGATGATCCAAAAGGCCCAAGAAGACCGGCTTTGGACACCATTGATCCAACCACCGGCGCAAGGTAATACCAAGAACAAAATCGGCGACGAGGAAACCCTATATCTGCCTAGCATCGCGGCTCGCATGTCCTCTGACGTAAATATGGCGGAGTGGTGTAATCAGCAGCAGAATGTCTCGCCGGCTGCAAATATTTCCAAGGAACTGAAGCAGTTATACCCTCCAGGAAGTTTTATTCTAACTCAAGATCCACATTCGGCCACAAACGCTTTCATCACAACGGCTTTGCCTTCCTTTTTAGACGACGCTGGTCCGCCGCAGCCTGAGTATGAACTTTTCTCCGACGCAGATAATGTGGAGGAGCATAGGTGGCAGCAGAATGTCGCACCGGCTGCAAATATCGCCAAGGTATTGAAGCAGTTATACCCTCCAGGAAGTTTCATTCTTACTCAAAATCCACATTCGGCCACAAACGCTTTCATCGCAACGGATTTACCTTCCGTTTTTGACAATACTGGTTCACTACAATCTTCAAATGAACTGCCAAGCAGTGGCCAAAAGCCAGGCATTGCTATATCGATTTTGACAGACAAACCGCCTCCATTTCCTCCATTTTTAGAACCTCGCTGCTTCCCTTCGCCACCAGATATTGTGCTTCCGCCAACTGCCGTTTCTTCAACCTCACATGCTCGTCGACCCACGACTCACCCCATCAGCACGAGCTTATCCAGTCATGCTTTAAGACAGGATACGATGGGCGGTAACCCAAAAACAAAAACATCACTCGAGTTGGCGGCGTTTAAGACTGCCATAGGAAGTCAGTCACGCAAGGGTCCCTCCCGGAAGCCACGGCCTTCTTTCCAAAATAGCCTGACTAGTGTATTGGTATTTGGGCGGGGCGATAAAGAAATTGCTACGATGGGGCTACGACGGGGGTTGGCTGGGTTCCTGTACCGACGGGATTTAATCACTCTGGTTCCTCATGTGGAGCATCTCGGTCATAAGATTATCAATGGGTATCTAAGCTATCTCACTCAATACTCCAACGCACGAAGAGGAAACAATAGTATAACCATGATCGGAAGCACAGATTACATTCAACGCGGTCTTCTGAAAAGGCTTGCTAGGTTCTCCACGATATACGTTCCAATCATAGTGCACACCCACTGGCTCCTCGCTGTATTATACCCAGCCTCTCTCGGAGCCAAGGGACGGGTCAAGGTCTATGACAGCCATCCCAACTCGACCGAAACAGCCATTACTGCCAGCGATGCGCTTCAGTTCGTAAAATCTCGACTGGCCCATGAATTTAACCCCTCGGACTGGATACTCACTTCGCTGTTTAGCCAGCCTCAGAAAAATGACGCTGATAGTGGGTTGTATCTGCTCGCGAACGCGAAATCTATCGCGTTGAGCCTGGCAATGGTGCACTTGGACTCCGATGCCCAAAGAATGGATATGAGATGGCAGATTGCGCAGGAGCTTGTGACACGGTCAATTGTGGGGGGCTTTTAGAGAAGGACATGTCCTTTTAGAATTACACATCAGGTACTTCTTACATATCAGAATTGTTCCTATTGATAGCGCTATGCCAGACACCCATTCTTCTATGTATCCAGCGTAATCCCTAGTAACCTGTCTTGCTCACTGCCATTACCGAAACAAGGTCAACTGCAAAGTCTCCCACTTCTCTGATGAGGTCTTGAAACGGCTGTTTATTGACAAGTTCCTTGTGCAAGAATACTGTCCTCACAACCGCTTTCCTTGTAGCTTCTGAGACTCTCGAAGTCATGTATACTTCACGAATACATTCAACAAAGGTATCACTTATCCAATACTGTTGTAGTTGGGCTTCAAACTTCTTGCACACGAGGGTTTTAAGGTCCTCCATCCGAAACATGTCCGCGAGCGCATATACGCGGGGGTGCCTGAGCAGTTCAACATCATCACCTGCCGGGCTTTAGTCTAGACCTATCGAGCCAAGGGGAAGCGTACCTTCAGAGCCAAGAGACTGAGACGAGTCATCAGCGTAATCCCCAGTGTATATATATTGAAGCACTCTCCAAAGAGCATGCGGGCTATCCTTATCGAATATGAACTCATTTGTGACGGCTTCCTTGAATTTGCTCTGTAGTGCATCGTCAAAGTACAGGCTACGTATACCCAAGACTAATCGGTGTGCTAGAAATATAGTCTTCGACTCGCCAATTAACAATATCACATCGGAGTACTTCTCATTATTAAATAAGCTGTCCAAGATCAGTCTCACGAGTCTAACGTCCCTTACTATGCCTCACCTGTCAAATGCTCTTCTTGATTTCTCCCTCACTGACGGGGCTTCGACCATCGTATCAGAATCTGCTGGCCAAGCAGAAGAGTCGGTGTCTGTCAGAGGTGTTGGGTTATTGACAGTAGCGTCGCAGTTGTTCAGCAAAGCGGCTTGCAATCGTCGCCTGGAGAACAATTCCTGAGCCTGCAGTTGTGTTTGATGGTTTCTTCGATCCCGTGCGGATTGCTCGCGACGACAATAGAGTTCACGATTCTGTTCCGCTTGCGCGCGACGACGCTGCAATTCGGCTCGGCTAGGATTCTGCGCTCCCATTCATCCGGACTTCATGATGGTGATAAAAACTAGAGTGGGTTGAACCTATGTTGCCATGTTTGACGGATTATATGAAGAGTCCCATAAAGAGGGCCTACCTCGCGTATGCAAGTTCAAGGGGCCATGCTCACGTGATCTCTTATGCCTTATGTTGGTAGTTCTGATTGGCTCTTCCAACTTCAAGCCCTTCGACTATGTTTCTACTGTAATGAGCAAAAGTAAAAATAAAATATATAGAAGGAGAGTCTGCATAGAATATACTTCAGATATAACCTAAATTGTGTAAAACTGGGTGTAGATTCAGCTATTTAATGTACTACAGTCTAGTACAATCTCAGCGATAATAATCCACATTTGTTTTTAAAACACTTATATTGTGATTTTCACACTACTTGATATCATATAGTTCAGATAAAGGTCGCTCACCTTGGCTTGACAAGAACCACGGCTGTACCAGTCCTCGCCAGCGTCTCAAAACAGTCGCGCCAGAGGAAGTATTCCCCTTGTACTGTTGAAAGCAGCTTCCCAGAATCCACTATTCGTAGAGCCTGTGCATTGACTTCATCCTTTAAAAATGGCGTCTCATGAACTGTGACCCCCTTTTCAGAAAACGTAACGACCTGCTGCTGGCGGTAGCTGGCAATGTGAGATTTTAATATTGTAGCCTCATGTTTATGTCAGCAAAATGATATCCAAATTCACATGACCAGACATACCTTGGGGGCCGAGTCGTTCGGGATATCTTGCGTTTGAGTGATATCATCCATCTGCTCAGCTAATTCTTCATTGTCAGCTCTTGCTGTGCCACTCGGTATCGACTCATAGACATGAGCATTGCGTGTCTCTTCGGCGGTATTTAGCGAAGCATTTGATTGATCGGACTGGTCTATACCCCCCCAGAAGGCGAGGTATATTGACCGTTTCACGTAAAATGAGCTTATGCCCTCGCCGCCTCTTTGGAGCTCGGCCAAAGGAAGGTGCATTTTTTCAAGGAACATGTGCTTCAGGTCGTCTGATTCTACGTTGTCATCCCAAACCTCTGGGCCACACCTCTTCGCGATGGACACCCCACAGCCCGCCACCGTAAGCCAAGGCTTCGAGTCTTCCACAGCAGAGGAGCCTAGTGTAGTTATGGAATCTCTAATTTGTGTAGCAAGAGACCGCGCTTCGATTTCGAGGTCTGCAGGCTTATGAATAGGCAGAGCACGGTGTAGCAGGTCCAGCGCCATCTTTTGAAAGGGATCTTCCATCAGTTTAGACGTGATCTCCTCCGAGGAAAAACCCACTGACTGGGCAAAATCTGCCAGTATGAACATCGAGTATGCAGTCTCCTGTTCACTGAGCGGTTTTGCAAAATGCCTAATGGCGAAGAGATGTAGTTGGCGAAATGCCAGGTTGAACAGGCTCTGATTGTTTCCCGTGTAGGTTAAATAAGCCCGCTCGCTATTCTGAATTTGGAGGGTGGATCCAAACTTCTCGAAATGGGAGTATAAATTCTGCCGCAGGGTCTTCGTGGTCAACCGCAGGGTCTCCTTGGCGTGCCGGAGGGTCTTCGTGGTCAGCCGCTGGGCCTTGTTGGTCTGCCGGCGGGACTTCTTGATCTTTCCTGGTAAGAGGCACCTGATAGCCTCTACGGCTGGATGCAAGTAGCGGAGATCTTTGATTAGAGAAAAAATTGTTGGTATACGATGACTGATACACAGCAGCCGAGAGGCAATTCCCCGTCTCGTCGACACCTCCCGGATTTGAGAGAATAGCAATCTGGGTGCGGCCATATTCTCTTGAATAAATTCATAGTCGCACTTTGAAACCGCTGGAGCTCAAAGCTGAATCATTTCGATTGTAGGATCGTCGGTACGCTCCATGAGGCGAGTATCGCCTCCTAGAATCTCGTTCATTGTCTGCTCAATCTTACAAATGTAGTGTGCGATCTCCTGTTGGTTTTAGCAAATAATGTCAGCGCCAATGGTTGCAAAATAATCA
Source organism: Pseudogymnoascus sp. VKM F-3557 (assembly GCA_000750665.1). Lineage (NCBI taxonomy): Eukaryota > Fungi > Ascomycota > Leotiomycetes > Thelebolales > Thelebolaceae > Pseudogymnoascus > Pseudogymnoascus sp. VKM F-3557. Next base: position 16,807 of record JPJS01000063.1, read on the forward strand.
TACCTCGTCAATCCTCATGTTAAGAAGCAAATGTAACGATCCTAGATTGAACTCTTTCCATAACCCTTGTATTGGGAGAAGGGAGTCTAAAGCGTTTAGGATAATCTCTTGTCTCAAAAGTTGATCCAAATCCCTATTTTTTGTTTTTGTGAGCCTGGCTCTCCATTGTATTTCCCCTAGTTTATCAGCAGAGGCTTGGCAGCGGTGCACCTGACGAAAGATCTCGCCATCGGTGTAATCGGAAGAGTAGCCGTACCCCCCCAGTAGGCTATGTCTTGTGTCATCATCAAGATCTGGCCTAGTCAGTATAAATCGGTATGTTTTGTACAGAATCTCACCTGTTCTATAAAGGTCCACAGTCCACCATCGCTCTTTGGGTTTCAAGTACCTTTTCGCAGCAAGAATCCGGTGCTGACCGTGCAAACATTCTATCTTCATGTTTTCGGGAAAATGCAGGCTTTGCGGTTGATCTGAGACACCTTGGAGAGTCTCAATATTCAGACCGGTTTTGAGCAAGGCGGTTTGAAGTGTCTTATCGTCAATAACGGCAGGTATCCGATGTTGCTCATCCAGACACCCCTTCAATGCGAATTTCCCCTTCAATTCCTTAATTTTTGTCTCAACTTTGCCGCGGATTGGGTCGGGGAATGCTAGATGATCAATCCGAACTCGAGCTGTCCCTATTAGCTTGGCGGCTTTGTCTTCTGCTACCCTTCGCTCAAATGCTACCAGGATTTGGGGGCCAGATGCTTTCATGGTGAGGATTTCTGTCTTCTTCTGATATGATTTTAATATAACAAGATGCCGGAGTAGATACAAAATCGGTATGTTATCGATATATATGCAATTTTCCATTTCGCTAATGGATCTCTGGCAGTTCTGTCATCTCGGTTGATGGCAGCAGGAATTTGAGGGGCATCATCCGATTCTCCCTGGGGGATAATCCGATGGTGCCCCTCAATATTTGACACCCTGCTGGGATCACGCGATAAAACTGGACATAATTTGTGCGATGAGGCCTCTCTCCTCCTTAACTCACCTCTTTGGCACTCGTCGTAAACTTTACTTTATTTCATTATGGCACAGACGAGTACATTGGAGGATAAAGATTGCAAACGTCACACTCGTTGGCCAAGCGAAGATGGGAAGGGAAAACCGACTGCATTGGAGGATAAAGATAACAAATCCAAGCTCAACAAAATTCAAAGATCGTTTCCTGGGCAGAACTACGAGATACTGCCTTTGAAAAGCCTGAGCTCTTTGGAGATACCGGCGACAGGCCGACTGAAGAAAGATGCATCTGCAGCTATTCCTACCAATTTACCGTTTAAAATCAACTTCTCCGACTTAAAGACAAGGGTCACTCATAAGCGGCCTCCATTGAGTCATTGGGTAGAGAATCCGTGGGATACATATCTACAGCTTCGGACATTAAACCGGGGCAGCATCGTCATAGCAGCATGTACGCGAAAAGCGCCCTTTGAGATGGTCACCATCAAGGAAATACGGTCAGCTCTTGATCCCAAAGATCTCAAATGGTGCTCTCATCGTAATCTCGTAGCTCTTCTGGAATCCTATCAATTTGGAGAGAAACAGCTCGCTATGACGGAATACACAGTCGCCACTCTGGACAAGGTATTAGCAACACCTTTGCCACTTGAAGAGGACCACATTTCGGCCGTGTCCTGTCAGGTAGATACATTTCCAATTCATCATTACCCTGCTAAGAGATATGTAGGTGTTTGAAGGCATTCGACACTTGTCGCGGTCCGGGTTGGTTCTCAACAACCTCAACACTTCCAAGATCCTGTTTACAGCTGACGGCTGTGTTAAAATAGGTATGCTTATCTCATACAGGGTTGTTCAAGGACTGATCTCTCACGTAGCATTCTTAGACGATTACCAGCCGTCGACGTCTACTCCTCACGCTCATCCTTTAGGGGTCATTGCAATAGAAATGATGCAGACAGGCATACCTCCCGATCCGGGACACGGTCTCATCCTCAGACACCCAGATCAGTGGTCACCTGAAGCGGCAAACTTTTTGGCTGTGGCATCTTGGAGCAGTCTAGATGACCTTGACAATGTGAGCCACGCCGGATCTATAACCGGCAATTGCTAAGTATTGACTAGAACAAGTTTCTAAAATGCTCGTCGCCAGCTATAATGATCCCGCACATAGAATCTGCTCGATGGAACACGATCGAGAAAGGCGAACCAATATCTCAAGAAGAAGAAACAGAGCAGCAGGCGGCTCTAGAGGATCTCTTACTTGAGTATACATAAGCCATATAACTTTATTTTGCGTTAATATCAAACACATTGTACTCATATGATTGCGCACTTAGTGCCAGTAACTGTGCTATTCATCAAAGTCCTCTACTTACAGCCATAATACCTATGCAACTACTAACGCGGGAAACGTTCGGGTAGTGACTTTTAGGCGGCCGTTCACCAGTCCATCTCATCTGGGGAAGTCGCCCAGGTCCGCTCTTCGATTTAGGAGTGCCAGTACTCCGTCCACAAAACATGGTCTGGGGAACAAGCAGATAGCATATCCATATTGTCATCGATCATATCCCAGTA
>JPJS01000073.1:0-10792 GCA_000750665.1 Pseudogymnoascus sp. VKM F-3557
ATGGGGATGGGGGGACATATGGCGAGAGGGATAGAAGAGAGGGGAGATAGGGCTTGAATGAAATAAGGTTAAAAGATAACTGCAGAATATTATACAGTAAGAGTCACATGGTCCACCAGCTGCACACTGGATTCGGTTATTGTCAAAGCAGCGTCTTCTAGTTCCAATGGCAGTATTGAACCATGAGTGCCACTATGAAGCAACATAAGCCGACATTCACAAAGTGAAACGGGCGTTGTCTTACCTTATACCTGTTCTTATCCGGTTGATCGAAATATTCGAAATTCCACCCTGTAAGACTTCCTATTATGATAAACATAGGTTAGACACCGGTCTCTCTGCTGTAACAAGGGGGAAACATTATATCTTGTGTGTTTAACTTCCACGTACCTAATCCACAGCAGGGATTAATCGCTGGTAGAAGCGATTTTGCCCCCCAGTCATTATGGCAACTCCGGGTGTGAGATGGCGAGACTCAAATGTAGAGCGTCGATTTGGCGGAAATTGAAAGTTAGAGGAGGCGGTGGTAGAGGCTGGAGAGAATGGGGAGGCGGCAGAGGGAATAGGGTGAACAAGGAGGGGGCTTGATGGAACAGTGCCGGTAGAGGGGGTAGAGGCGGCGAAGTCCAGCAGATCGGATCTCGACTCTGCCGAATCATTGAGCACGCCTGCAAGGCTGCTAGTTACGCGATTGATTCACCGGTTCGGACAGAATGCCAGCACCGCTAACATATTCTCTTGTACCTCCAACACTCGCAACCCGCATGATGCCTTAAGCCGAACTTATTCACCGGTCATTCTATTTAATTGCTACCGATCAGGCAAGTTGCTCCATCACTTGAATTACTTTGATGTCTCCAATTTCCTACGGCGTCGTGGGTGCTACGTTGCTGTCCAAGATTGGCTATCCTTTATGTCAGCTCGCCTTCACCGTGCGACGTGAGGGAATCGGATTTTAAAGCCTTGTGGTGAAGGAGCTGCGGCACAAGATGCACCTTATAATTATTCAGACCTCCGAGGTAAGGTCTTTAGGTCAATCCCAAGCTTTCGAAAACATTTGTGATTTGAGAGAGGACCCGAATACAGGTACAGGTAAGCGAAATGAGTAGAACTCACCGCAAATCCAGACCAGCGAACCAGGGCGTGAGAACTCCAAGTCTGGGCTCATCGGAGTATGGAAACACGGTATATATACCTCCAGCGGACAGTTGAAGATAGGATAGGATAGGCATATATGCCTCCAGCAGACAGTTGAGGATAGGATAGGACAGGATAGATTAGGTCGTTCCAGCTAACTCTGTGGGTGCATGTACTCTACTCTACCTGGCCAAACAAAAACATATCCAACTATCGTTATCACGTGATCACTGAGGGAAAAACCTCGATGCGGTTGGCGCTGAAGACAAAACCTCGATTGGGCGGGCGGTAAGAATGTGCCAGCATCGCTCGATCAGACAATCCAAACTCGACCTCGACATCTTTGCCAACACCACGCACGCCACACATTTATATCTACATCTCGGATCACAGTACTTTAGCACCCTCTTAGTACTCCAACGCTCCCTAACCACCAGCAAACATGGGCACCCGAAACCCTGTCTTCGTATATTACCAAGGCCTTCGTCCTCGCGCAGTACGGGCAATGGGACGGCTACCCCGACGGCCAAGGGTTCACCACCCTCGTCTTTCTCCAAACCCCCCTCAACATCGAGCGTCTCAAGGCCGGCCTCGCGCACATCTACATCGCCACCGAGGAAGAGCTCGGTAGCATCCACGCCAAACTCGACAAGACCGAGCGCACAGACAGACAAGCTGCAGAGGAAGCGGGTAACGTTATGGCTGCCTCGTATTTCCCCCGCGGGGATGCGCTCGCGAGGATCTATCCTTCCCTATCTCGTGACACGGGCGCCAAAATCCTTGAGGTCGTCGCGCAGGCTACGGCGGAGAAGCGCGTCCCTGTAGAGCTGGATGAGGAGTTTGTACACGATATCTTGTCCTGCGAGTTGGCCTACGTGGTTGATATTGACGCTGAGCTGCTTGAGGTGTACTGCTCTGTGGAGCCGGAGTATGACGGCACGAGCGAGCGGTTTGAGGGAGTACATGGGGCAGAGAAAGGGATGGTGCCGAGCTTGATTAGGACACTTACTTTTAATGATCTAGCGACACTAAGTAAGAGTGAGTTCATTCGGCTCATGAACCAGAGTCTTAGAGACCGTCGTCAAAGGCGAGAGGCCAGAAAGAAGCTGCACAAGGAGTAGGAGGAAGCCCACGAAGGGCAATTTACCCCAAAGGCGGGTAAGGACGCCGACGAACTGGTGGAAGAGCCGGCTGAGAAGATAGAGATATGAGCGATATGGTCAGACCACAGCACATTTGTATAGTTATGGCGGAGAAGTAAACAATATGGCTCAACTAAATCAATTCGCCAGCGTGATGACTGATGAAGCTTGGTCGATGATCCTTTCCATCGCCGCTTCCCTCAGACGGCGGATAGAAATCAACGAAAAGCTAACTTTACGGCTCGGAAGTGAGGGTAGTATCAATCCCCTGCAGAGTCCTAATATGATTGAAGGAAGTCAGCCGTATAAGATTAGGAAGGCCGTTTCTGATTGTATACCCTGGGCCTTATCCGTGTCTGGATTGCAGTCACCTCACACATGGCGACTCAGATTGGGTACCTCGCCGTCTCTGCCCGCCTTTCCTTTGTCGCTGTTTTCATGTTTACAGGCCCTCGCATTTTGCCATCCGAACCAGTGAACCCATCTGTCATTGCCAATCTCGCTTCCGTGGAGGCATACGAACTGCACTACTCTGGCGTACACCACCACACCACGAATCAAGCATTTTACTCCACAGGCTGCCTGTCACGGACCGAACCCTTATGGAAACTTAATTTTCTGGGCCTCTGCTGGCAGTGTACGCGGACCAGTAATCTTCCAACAAACGACACTGGAAGCGGGGTGCTAAACATACAAAATCACACGAACAAGGTACAGTGAGTAGTAATGATCGTTCCATCCCAACGCTGACGATTATTCAAAAACTCTCTAATACTCTACTTGCATCTAACTTGTATAGGCAGCAAGTACATAGACCCCGCAACTGTGCTACGTAGCAGAACGTCCAAGAGGAAGCATGAGCAAAGATGGAAACAGAATATCCAGACAACCCAGAGTCATGGAAACGCTTGGCACTACGTAGTGGCATCTCGACTGACATAGTCTTGGATGACTTAAAAAGCCTCACAAGACGACCGAATGCGAAGAGGCACACCAGGCAGGATGGCGCGCCACGGAACAAGGTCACCGCTCTTTCAGGCTCAACGGCACGCACAGATGATGCGCTTATCTTACGACCGATTCTCAAGAGAGGAAGGCAACAATGACAAAGCACTGGACTACTTGATCGACTCGAAGTACGCAGACCGGAGATCTTGGGACAATGCGCTGGAGCGTTTAGGCCTACAAAGCGTTGGGGGAGTCCTAAAGCCCATTGCTCTCACGGCCGAGAGTGAGGGCGAAAGAACCCAGCGCACAATAGGTACACCTGGCCCCCCGTCGACGCGCAACTGCGGCGCAGGAAACCTTGGGGACGCCAGTACAGCAGAAAACGGAACCGGGAACACCCCAGAATCCCCCAGCACCAAGAAAGGTGGCACTTGAAAAGCGGGCGCGCTACGTCGAAGGCACCGAGACACTGCATTATTTTTTGGACGCACTGTGTCCATCGCCTAAGACGGTTGGATTTCATAAGACGGCCAATTTATTGGGGGTTCAAAACGGCACTCAAACAGTACCAGAACCTTTCAGCCCTGGCAAATGATCGGTGAAGCTGAAAGCGTAAAGTCCAGTGCTTCAATCCTATCCAATCGACCAGCCGGATCCGATTATCGGAGGCCACCGTTGGAGCCTGTCCTCGGTTTGAGGAAACTATGACTGACAACCGAGAGGGAATGGCCTGAGTCACCCACGCCAGGAGCTAGATCTCGGGAAATGGGGGTACAAGGGCTATTTCTTTCGAAAAATTCGTCGACCGCGAAACAACCCATTGTGGACGCTGGAAACGAGGACGAGGACGAGGACGAGGATGAAGGCGAAGACCGAGACGAAATCCGAGACGAATCCAGACTTTCTAGTCTTCGTCGACGTAATCGGCGCCCCGTGCGAAGGATATGTGAGCAACCAGTGCGTGAGCCGGATCAGGTGAGGGAATTCATTTAATCACTTGTCCGCTCGCCTGTATCCAAGCCGTTGCTCTAGCATCTCAAATGTCTTTTGGAGGACCACTCTATATGGCGTCTCACCCATCCTGGCCGCTCTTGTTCGTCCCTTAGAAAATAGTAGTTCATCACATCCATCACCTTCTCAAACCGCATCTTATTCCCCAGTTGGCTTTTAGTAGCGCACTCCACATGTCAACGTCGAACTGTACTCCTGTCTTTCCTCGACATTAATATGACGCTCAAGCTTGCGACGAGTGGCTTCCATGGTCATCCACAAAATGGAGCATTGGGTGTTGGCTTAAATTTCATTTAATGAAGTGAAAACCCGAACGGATTTTCTCTGTAGTCCTGATCACTTCGCACTTTTTAAGAAATTAGATAGTACTGGAACAGGTCGGACCCCCCCCCCACCAAGGAGGTTTACAGCCTCCTTAAGCCCGTAATGCTGAGCGTATTCGAGTGCACAACCCCAGTTATCCTTTGAATTCGCGTCAGCGCCTCTTCGGAGCAACTCCTTGACGACCGTCTCATTCCCCGATTTAATAGCGAAAATGAGCGCACATCCCCAGTTGTCCTTTGAATTCGCGTCAGCGCCTCTTTGGAGCAACTCCATGGCAATCGTCTCATTCCCCGATTTGATAGCGAAAATGAGCGCACATCCCCAGTTGTCCTTTGAATTCGCGTCAGCGCCTCTCCGGAGCAACTCCATGGCAATCGTCTCATTCTCCGATTTGATAGCGAAGATGAGCGCACATCCCCAGTTGTCCTTTGAATTCGCGTCAGCGCCTCTCCGGAGCAACTCCATGGCAATCGTCTCATTCTCCGATTTGATAGCGAAGATGAGCGCACATCCCCAGTTGTCCTTCGAGTTTGGGTCAACATCATTTTCGAGTAATAGCATTGCCTCTTCTTCGTCTCCATTTTTTATAGCCCGTAATAGCGATTCCCGGCTCTGGTCGGGTCTGTTAGCTGGCATATGGTCACTTCGCGGTAGCTCCGCAGTGTCATCAGAATCCACTAGTGAGCGACCCGCTCCATATTTTTTCTCGAATTTTTGCGAAGCCTCTCGATTGTTGAGGAATTCTCTGCATTCAGCGTCATTCGAGGACGAACCTTGAACTATTCCCGTTGGCGTACGTATATCAATATGAACCCCGCCGGGTCCAATTTTCATATTTTCAATATGAATACCGCCAGTTCCGGCTGCATTATCCGATCTGGTGTTGAATGGAGCTCGCTTTGTTCCTGGGCTCTGCACCGTGACTCTTGATATCTTCTGCTCCAGACTATCAGTACTCCCACTATTCTTCGCCGGCGCCGTAAGATTTTGCAACTCTTCGTCAGTGAAGAAGCCCACGATTTGCACACCTTTTCCAGTAGTGACAGCGTTAATCGTAGTATGCACGGAAGGTGGTAAGCCAAACAGTTGTCGTCCGCCGCTAGGGGTTGATATATCTAGGATATGACTAGGCTTAGAAGGATTTCCTGTACCTCCCTCACCTGTAGTGGCGTTGTCGAGATGATCTCGGGGATCAGGGCTTGTGATGACAGCCACCGGGTGAGGATCCGTGGCTTCCTCGATGTCTTTGTAGCCAATAGACTCTCGCCCTGCTGGGCCGATGCTCGTGCCGACTCCGAGCTCGCTGTAGGAAGTCTGAGCGGACCTGGTACGTACTAGTTGTAGTTCCGTTGTCTCTGCTAAAAGTACTTTCTTTCCTGCGCTGATAAATATGTCGAAGCATTGCTGAAGTGCGGCTCTCTCTTTTTCAAGCAGATTTATCCTTTTGCCCAGGTCTTCGACCGTTTGGCGACGTTTTTTTACCGTCTCAGTCGAATCCGAGTCCTGAACGCGCCCCCGGATGATCTCCAACTCCTGCTCCATAATATTGTGAAGTTTGTTATTGATTTCCCGAAGGCTATCTTCAAGGCCGAGGGAAATGGAAGTGTTGGCAATACGGCTGCGTGATAGATCGTCAGCGGGGACCTCAGGGTGAATAGTCAGAGTTATTACCGCGGATCAAGCTCAACCCCGATAGCTGAGACAAAAATTCCTATCTCTTTCGTCCGGGGACTAAGTTGCGCCGACAATATCTCCCAGTTGAATCGATTTTCATTGATGGCCGCTTCACAGTGCGTAATTTCTTTGCCCAGCTGACTGAAGAGAAGCTTGAGATGTTCAAACTTCCCTAAAGGTTTGAGATCTGCTTCATTACTCAGAAATCCAATAGATTCGTTGAAAGGCTCGAGTGCCTCGACAAGAAACATCGCACTTGGAGGTATATCAGAGGTAGATAAGGCAGAATAGAGAGAGAGAAGTGGCTCCACGGCGGAATTGAGGATAGGGTTGTTAGCCATCGGATAGCATCGACATAGAAGGACCAAATAAGCATAATGGATGGAATATTAGGGTAGCATGCTGGACCATATAGGTTACTTCTCGAGCGACAGCGAGACGTGGCAAGCGCCGCTGTGAAACACGTCTCAGACACGTACGTCTCTTGACCACAGCCCCACCCAACTATCTCAGCCATATACGGGCGCGCTCCTCCAGCTGTTAGTCACCCCGCCTTTGAAAGGCGCTAAGCAGTCATTGGTTTTAATGGCCCAGTCAGTGGCATGGCACCTTATTATACATGAAGGTACACACAAGGAAGTCAGCTGGCTCCCTGCGTTGGCAGGAAGCTGGCCTACGCGAAAGTGCCTCTTAACGAGCCTTGGCAGTACCCTTTGAGCTTATCCTAGCGTTGGCTGATAAACTTGGCGCCAACAAATCCCGGGAGAACAGGGAGATGTGAAGGCTTGGGCCACTCTGTGAGCCAATCTGAGGAGTGAGAGTCCAGCCAATAAGTGTGTTATGCTCTAGCTAGGCCCAGATACCCAGGCTTATCGCTGTAGTTTATTCTTAGTTTTACCCGCTAAGCCGCAGTAGGATATCAATCCGGCGTAGGGCGGTGAAGGTGGTGAGGGGATGGTGGGTGAGAGTGGGGCGAGAATCCTACGCCATCGACGATTTCAGCGCCAGCTTCGCCGCTCAAGGTTGCTGCTGAGTTACACGACATCCAATCGCTACGCCATCTATATTAAAAACAGAACAGAGATGGTCGAAAGTAACTAGCGCGCATAGTCTGGTCCCTGCAAGCTTACATCGCACACGCCCATCAGCGCGTAAGATGAAATTGAACCATAGGATTCGTCTGGAGAAACCGTTAGTAACTGATTCATGGCCATAGGCGTCTTGCAGTAGCTTTAAAGGGTCCATGGGTTGTTGGTACTGAAACAAGGCACCAATAGGCAAAGACTGGTAAGTTGTGACAGCAACTAAATGGAAGCTCGGCGCCTAAGATTTTCTCATCATCAGATCGGGTTAACCAAAACTTACATGCAAAGCCTTAGTAAATTAACTTCCACCCACAACTAATCACATGAGTTGTTACGTTACAAATTTCTCCAGCGATATAAGAGCCGGACTTTCCCCAAGTTCCGAATCCTCATCTGTTTAATATTATCTCCTCCACCATCCTATTATTCCAAACGCTATCGCTATATAACATTCACAACGTAGCTCCAATATGAGCCCACAATGTGAGTTATTACCACACCCAGATTATATTATATACCTCAACGAATTCTTCTCACCTATTTGTAGGCTCAAAAACACTATCGCTCGGGGATGGCAATGCGCCTTTACCTTGTAACGAAGAAGTGAAATTGATGCCAGGCAGCCTTCATAATACGCCGGAGTCGCAACTTAGCCCCCTTTCAACACAACAGAAGCAACAAAGACTAGATATTCTATCAAAGTTGCACGTGGAACCAGCTTTAGACGATCTACAGGCCTACTTAAAGACAGTGGGAGATGGTTCTCCTTGGGGCATAGACACATTTATCTCCAATGCACAGACCCTAGCGAAGCTCTGTGGATCTGAAAGAGAGAGATACTATGGCAACAACCCGTTGAAAGGGCTCCATTATCCAAGCTCATTCACAGAAGTGTGGAACCGAACGTATCCTCAGCTAGCTACTACTGCATTGGACGTCGATTTTAAACTGCAATGTCCTCCCAGCTGGTCCTATGGGCTTAAAGAGGGTCACAAGGTGTTAACCTACCAGGGAGATGCGCCTTTAAGTCAAGGTCTGAACGACTTGTTCCTAGGGCCTACTACTATATGCTGTGGCATGTGGTGCCAAATTTACCTTGCCATGTTGATACGCAGTTTTGCTGGAGATGAATTGTTCAACAGATCGTTCCCTTTCAAAAGGGGACAATTCACCCTGACGGAAATTTGGGAGGAGCCAATGAACGACGCTGGCACGATGGGTAATCTGCTATACGACTTTTACGACACCCCATCGTGCGCAAAGATGACAGATCCTCCAGGGTCGCAAAGACGCATCCAGACGAGAACACTCTGGAATCACGACACATATCTAAAAAAACATCCAGGTGGCGACACTCAGCTGCACAACTATTTCAAAATTGATGGCGAGTGTTACTTTTTTGACCCTGAGGCACATTAAAACATTTTATCCGAGGCGAAATTCGCTCGCAGCTTAATGGACGCTTACAATGCCCCTCGAGACGTCGCTGATGCGGATAAGCTCGTCTTGTACAATTTCATTCCACATCATGTACATGCTCATTTTGCCCCAAAGAGCTTCGGAACCCTTGCCGAGGAAGCAAAGAAGTATGAGAATCATACTTTGAGCGAAGCCGAGTGGGAGGATAGTGCAAAGAAACAACGAGAGCGATCCAATCGAATGTGTCTCGAATTTAACTTCCAGAGGTTGATCAACTGTCTCGAGGAAGCTAAAGATGCAAAAGTCCATGGCACTACTTACAATGCTTTATCCCGAGCAAATACATTAAGATGTATCGCCTTAGAAGAAGCACGGGAGAAATATTTGCGTATGATCTTGCCCGGGTCGATCAAACGCATAGAGCAAGGGGCAGCGTGAAGATAGGCCCATGGCGATGAGGTGGCTTGGGAATATTGAGCATGTTGTGTGGCAAACGTGTATCCTGCAGACTTATTTTACATGCCCTGGGAGAATTGAATATTTTGTTGGGGAATTATTAAGTTCTTTACTCCAATGTCTTGCCAAACATTCTCAATATCGACCACAATAAAACAGGGAAGCTAGAATATATAACGAGACCAAGTATTCGAGGATAGGAAGGCACCTCCTCCAAGATAATTCAAATTCTCTAACGTGCAAGGAGAGTGGGCGTCTTCCAGATAGCTGGCTTTTGGCCGTTTTGTTTGCGATTCAAATTTGCTCATTTTCTCTTCGATTGAGGCTTTTTGCCTAAGCCCTTTTTTTTATTCGATTTCTGCGACGGTGGTCCTGCTTTACGATCACCAGACTACAGAAGGCGTGATGTTCCTCGTGTAGCCAATGTGCCTGCTCATTGACACGCCAGCTATCAATGAGTAGCGGGCTCTATCGATGATAACCTTAATCCAACCCTACCACGGAGCCCAAACTGTTGGCGGTGGGCGGCGCACAAGATGAGTGGCAGCTAGGCCCCGAACTCATCCCCTGATATAATGCAGAGAAACTTTGAATGAATTCACGAATCTAGAATCAATTCGAAGTACTAATGCTTTGTCTCGTCACGGGGTGCGTCTCTTGAGGTAGGGATCTACGTTACTCGAATTATATTTCTAGCCATGCAGTCTATAGCCTACATTTCCCCCCAGGGTTATTGAAACCTGACTGAGGGCAGCATAAAAACATCCTATGGCGGCTAAATGCAGCACTTCATTGGTTTGCGTGTGGTTGTTATCAAGGCAGTGTGTACTACTGTGTACCATTGTGAGGTGTTTAATGTATGTCGGAGTAGTTGGCTGGTCTTCGTCGACGAGATCGGCCCCGTTTGAGGGATACGGGTGAGCCGGATCTCGTGAAGGAATTCCTCCGGCAACTGATCTGTACCGATATCCAAGCCGGCGCTCTAGCATCTCTACGTCCTCGTCATTGGGCAAAGCACGGCACGCCCTTCAACCGCGTCGTGCCTAAAAACGGGGTTATACTGAGCGGCCACTTCGTGCCTGAGGGAACGGTGGTCGTGATCTGTGGGTAGGCTACGCAGCGGGATAAGGGGGTATTTGGAGATGACACTGAGTCTGTGTGTCCGATGCGACGGCTGATGCGGATGAGAAGCAGATCAGGGTACTGGATTGGAGTATGTTGGCGCTGGGAAACATGTCGCGTAAGCGCTCACGAAGACGGTGGGCCAGATCATGCGCGTGTTTGTTATGAAATTTGGGATTCGTCTAGGTAGGAGCGGGAAGTGACCTATCGTCAGCACGTTCGGCAGACTGATTATTTTGCGGTTGAAGCGGAGGAAGGTGATATATAGTGGACCTGCGGGCTCACGCCATGGAAGCAGAGCTCAGTCAAATCGCCGTCAGCCATCGCCAATGATGTCTACGTGCTTCCGATTCTCATGTACGAGGACCATACCGATTAGAATCATTTTGTCCTACCCCCTAAATAGCGTTCTAATATAAGTTTTTTGAGAAGACTCTGGAACGTAGGAAACCTCCATGTCATGCGTCCTCCTCA
>JPJS01000074.1:0-21358 GCA_000750665.1 Pseudogymnoascus sp. VKM F-3557
ATCGCACCATCATCTCCTCCGGATGGGCAGCTGTTGAACCAAGTCCAGCCGAGGGCCGTTTTAGGGTTGACTTCAGTCATGTCGGCGCGTCCCTGGCCGCCGAGGTTGGGGAAGTGCAGGTTAGGGCCTGAAGATGAGCCTTGATATTTCTTGCCCTTGTCAGTCCATTCGAAGGAACTGCCCGAGATCTGTCTCTCGCCAGCATTGTAGAAGACCTGCGTGTCGCCAGTGAACTTGTCAATCCACATGAAGTCGTCGCGGCCGTCGCCGTTGACGTCCGCCCAGCGGTGATTGGCACGATCCTTGCCCACACTGTACTTGATCTGGTTTTTCCACTCCAGCCCCCCGGCTTTATTCAACCAGCCGGTCACTCTTCCATTTGGCTCTAGACACATGTAGTCTACGCGCTTGTCGCCGTCAATGTCGGCGAATTGGACGCCGAGATCATACAGCCCGACGCCCCAACCCTGGGTGCACCCGGACCCTACGATCCTGGTTTTCGCGCCGAACGAAAACTGGTCGGATGCCTTATCCCAATAGGTATAAAAGACATCCAAAGCTCCAGTGGCCTTGTCGGTGACGATTACATCGCAGAAGCCATCTCCATTCCAGTCGCCAAGGTGAATGGCCTTGCGATCGATGCCGCCGAGATCCAGTACGACACCCTTGTCAACCCAGTTGGAGTAATCTGAATTTGGTGGCGTGTTAACATTCCGAAAGATGGTGATTTTGCTGTTGTGATCTACAAAGACGTAGTCGTCGTTTCCAGTGCCACTCATGTCACACCAACGTACGCCGTCGCCTAGTAAAGACGCTGTCAGCATCCCAGGCCATGGTTGGAGTCTTATGAGGGCAACAAGGAAGACTTACCTTTTTGATGCGCACCGCCTTTTCCAGTGTTCTCCCATGCTCTCACCTCATAATTGCAACGCCCGTCTTCGACCGTTAGGCATTTGATATAGACATACTACACGTAAGGGTTAGCAGATCTCACTAATATGTGCGGGCTTGTTTCTCAGGGGCATTTACATCGGCTCTGCCACTGCCATAGACCCTCGCAAAACGGATCTGGGAACGGGCTCCATCCTCGCCCATACCGCCGTGCGTCACGCCAACCGAGTCCCAGTTGGGGATCAGACCGGCCGTCTGGCCTCGCTGGTTGATGTATGTTGTGACTTTGCCAGTGTCATCCAACCAGAGCCAATCAGAGCGGAAACTGCGCGAAATGAGGTATTAGTGTGATACAAACGCGAGAAAATTTCATTACTCACTCTCCATTGATATCGACTAGGTGCACGCCATCGATGTTGCCCATATTTTTGCCGGTGAAGACGGGCTTGCCCCCGCCGAGGTCTTGCCAGTACTCGGCCTTTTCGCCCACACCGCCGTTACGCCAACAGTGAATATCGCCATTGCCAGCGACGACGCAGTAGTCCAGCCGCCCATCACCGTCGATATCTCCAAGGCGGACATTAGTCTGGGCGTAGCCGCTAGGCACCGTCTTGTACAGGCCAACGTCCCTAAACGTCGGAGGCTTGCCGCCGTCATTGATGGCAACGTACATGTTTCCCTCGGGGCCGATGCAGATGAAATCGTCCAGTCCATCATTATTGACATCGCCCCACCTGATGCCTCTCTGCTTGCACGTGCCCCCCAGAGAGGGGATGAGCGTCTTGTCGCCAAATCCGCCACTGCCCAGGTTTTCTCTGTAGTAAATTTCGTCCTCGCCCTGGCTAAAGACCCAATCGTCAAGCTCGCCACCGCGGGGAGCACCATTGGTGACAAGTTGCGCGAACCAGACAGTGTCGTCGCCCACGTAGTTACCTTCGTGGATCTTGCCCTTGGACAGCGAGCTGTGACTGTAATGACCGTCGTCGACTATTCGCGGCGACAGGGCTTTCAGGACCTGCGTCTTGCCCCTGGGGTCCGCATTGCCGCTGCCGAACGACTTGTCGCATGTGGTGCCGCCTCCCGCGGCGTCCGAGAAGTTGACGTCGCTACTCGGGCTCGAGAGCCACACTTTGGCTTCAGCCTCTTTGATGCCCTGGTACCATTTTGCGGCCATCTTCTTGTATCCAAAGTCGTTGGGGTGCGTCCCGTCAGCGAGGTCGTCCGTCGTCATCCAGCCGTCGCCGAGCTCGACCACCACGAGGTGCTTGCCATTGTCGATAAACTCCTGAGCCAGCGCGCGGTACTGTATGTTAATGAGGTCGACGTTGCCGGGGTTGATCGTGTTTGGGAGCAGAGTCGAGAACACGACGCACGTATTAGGTACCGTGTCGAAGATATAGTTTAACATGATCCTCATGCGATCCCCCGTGGAGTCGACGAGGTAGCCCTGTGTGGCATCGTTGGTTCCCGCGTTGATGAGAACCACGTTTGGCTTGTACTGCGACATCACAGCACGCGCTCTGGTGTCAACTTGCTCGACGCGGTAACCTGGCCAGCCTTCAACATCCTAGTATCGATTCGTCAGTACAAAATAGTTGTGGTAATAGGAGGGTAATAAGCAAGACAAACTGCGTCGTTCATGTTCCCATTAACGCGGCTGCCGACCATGTTGACATTCCAGCCATCGAAGCGGAGTTGGTCACGTAAACCTTTACGGTATCCGTTGTTATCTGTGGACGCCTGACCCCAAGTGATAGAGGCGCCTAGGGGGAGAATACGAAGGTAGAATGATCCAGCACGGATAGATAAAGTGTTCTCAATATCCTGAGAATCAGGTATTGACAAAGAGGAGCCAGATCTGGTCCTGTCACGGGGATATGCGGCGATGGACTGGAGGAAAACAAACAGCACCATCGCCGTCCACCTGGGGCTTGCTCTAGGGACTAGCATGTTGGGCGAAAAGTGAAGGGGTGAGAACCCTAATGGTAGGTAGGTCCCTAAGAAGAACTAGATAAGACGGGACTCCAAGTCTCAGCAATAGAGATATCGGCGACTCAGTAAGTATATGAGAATTTCTAAGCTGGGTCCAAGACTCTTATATACTTCTCATGAGTATACTGAGCTATGTAGAGAAAAGTGGAGAGCCATCCTGTCACTTGCGCCGGTGACGCAGACTATTATATCGTAAGCAATATTCTGTTTAGATATATTGTTAAGCTGCTCATTTAAAAATCAGATGAATCCTGCCGCAGCTTTGGCACGTAAACCAACTATCTGCCGCTCTTTCTCATTTTGACCCCTTCGCGGAGTTAGCTATACGTGCTCCTATTGGCAGCATCAATACGAAATCTCATAGAAAGATGGTGCGTCCCCAGAAAGGACCCGTAGGACTTTGAGGCTACACTGATGAATCCTTCCCCTATACGAGTTACTACCAATATCAATAGTGTAAGTCCGGTCGGGGACGGATGGGGGATTCTAAAAGGATTCCAATAGTGTAATTTCTGTCGGGGACGGACAAGGGATTCTAGAAGGATTCCAATAAAGCATGCAGTCTGGGACTACAGTGTGAGTGTGTGAGTGTGTGGGACTACATGTGAGTCTTATTGGGGGAATAATTCCAAAATGATACTAGTGCACGCAACGCGCCATCTTATATTACAGCACTAGCAGAAATTGGGTCCCAAGGTGACACTGACACTGACACTAGATTCCCCATGAGATTTAACGCTCATCCGAAGGTTTGCTAACGACGAACAGGGAATAAATGGTGGTAATTAGGTGGCGCTCTGAGCGGGATCGCCCCTGGCTTAGCTTACTCTGCCCTTAATATTTACGAGAGTAGTTAATTTAGTTAAAAAAGTACATATTAGACCTTAATCTGACAACTGCTATTTTTTATGTGACTATTATCTTTTAGTTTGGCCAAGACTTGCATTTTCTTACAGTACACATATCTATCCCGCCCCGACTTACCCGCTGCTTTATGCAGAATTGTGGTGTCGGAGCTGCTGTTTTTGGCTGGTGTAGGTTGCTGCTTTACGCACCCTCGAACACGAAGATTTTATCACGTGCTATGCAGGCTTCGGTCGTGAATCACGTGACGTAAGTAAATCACGTGCGCTCGCATTTACGGAAGCTGGTATTGTGGTCTTCCGATCTACACCTTGGAGTTCAAGTCTCTCGTGTGCTTCCTAGCAAAACCGAATTTATCTTCCTTTTCCCGGCTCCCGCCGTTTGGAAATACCAGCTCTCTTCCACAGCACTTCTTCCACAGGCTCTTCCTCCACAGGCGCTTATACCACAGGCAACTTATTCCACGGGCACTTCTTCCACAGGCACTTCTTCCACAGGCACTTCTCCCACAGGCGCTTCTGCCACAGGCTCTTCTTCTACAGGCTCTTCTTCTACAGGCTCTTCTTCCACAGGCACTTCTCCCACAGGCGCTTCTGCCACAGGCTCTTCTTCTACAGGCTCTTCTTCTACAGGCTCTTCTTCCACAGGCGCTTCTGCCACAGGCTCTTCTTCTACAGGCTCTTCTTCCACAGGCACTTCTCCCACAGGCGCTTCTGCCACAGGCTCTTCTTCTACAGGCTCTTCTTCCACAGGCACTTCTCCCACAGGCGCTTCTGCCACAGGCTCTTCTTCTACAGGCTCTTCTTCCACAGGCACTTCTCCCACAGGCGCTTCTGCCACAGGCTCTTCTTCTACAGGCTCTTCTTCCACAGGCACTTCTCCCACAGGCGCTTCTGCCACAGGCTCTTCTTCTACAGGCTCTTCTTCCACAGGCACTTCTCCCACAGGCGCTTCTGCCACAGGCTCTTCTTCTACAGGCTCTTCTTCCACAGGCACTTCTCCCACAGGCGCTTCTGCCACAGGCTCTTCTTCTACAGGCTCTTCTTCTACAGGCTCTTCTTCCACAGGCTGCTCTTCCACAGGCTGAGCCGCTTTCACAAGCTTCTCTTCACTAGGCAGACGTTCACAATCGTTATGAAGCTTCGATTCGGTGCGTAACGTTGTTCCTAGTATGGGACACGGATATGGGCACGTACCCATACTTGGACTTATAGCATCGTGTATATCTGTGTGGTCGTGGAAGCGGCATGGCCCACCAAAGCCGATTGCGGAATGCGTTTGGGCAGTTTGTACTTCTCGGAAATAATCCCAGCCAAGTTCGGCATGCTTTTCAAAGACCTTTTTCCATTTTAAGGGGTCAGTGTATTCTCTGATCGAACTCGAACTCGAACTCCTAGAATTCCATATACTGTCTGGGCGGTCTTGAACCGTTAAGGCCAAGCTCACAGAGCATAGCTGTCGAATAACTGAGCGAGATGGTACATTGTTATAAACCGTAGAGACGTCGCGTGGCTTGAGCTCCCACCGCCCATCGCCGAATCCAGCGCGGAGAATATCTGAAGTTTGATTCTTCAGATGACATATCATATATATCTCGGCGAATATGGCCAGATCAAGAACAGACTCGAGAGATTGAACATTTACGCTCGGCTCGAGGACATGTATCCAAATGAAAAAGTCTTTGAAAGTCGATATTTTCACCTCTGGCAGTTTGATGATCCGCGTCTGAGATTCGTTGAATTCAGATTGACACATCCTTCCCAATGGCGGGGAATACTGCATTAACAGAGCTTCTGGAATAGAAAAGCTCTTTTCGGTAGGTCCTACGAGGATTGTAATGCGATCACTCTGCATTGCCCTATTTAATAATTTAGAAGCAATCATATTTAGGCTGTAGAATACTGACGCAATGTACGATGATATTCGCAGATCAGGCTCGGTTTTGGTGGGTGCCTCACCAGGCGATTCTCTGCCTGACTGACGGGCCATCGCCTTCTGTTTCGCCTTCTTTTTCGCCATCTCCGAAGGATTTGAAAGTAGTAAAGAGGAAATGTTGACGATAAACAATGTAAGTGGTACAGCGACAAAGCGAATCTCTCCATACGTGGCTCCAATTACATCCCTGTCTCCAATCCAAGACAAAAAAACATACCTGCGACTTTGCCGTGCCAAATTATAAAAGAGGCTGTCAGTATAGTTAGCTAATTGATTGATTTGTCTACTCCACTATGGATTCCTGCTACTGTTGACGACGCTACCAAATGAGAAAATTTCGCCTGCAACAGCATCGCCAAAACAGCATTGCCAAGCAAGTGGGCCAATTCCCAGCCAGCGCAATCGCCCCACCTAAATTCAACAGACCCCAAGGCTACAGAGCGAACCGAGCAACGTTGACTCAGGAGTCAAATGTTTTCGCGACTTAGAGTCGGATACAGGATGCTTCCTACAAAGGATGATGTGCTTATTATCTCTAGTACCGGTGAAGTCGCTGCTGAGGAGGACGAGTACGATCGAGACCATGAGCAAAGCAACTCCGAGTCTCGCAACTCCGGATCTCGTTCGATTCCAGCCTTCTAGATCGTTCTACTTATCTGGGAGCTCTGTCCTTCAACATTGTCGCCTTTGCTCTCCCTGCTCTCTATGGCACACATACCTTCGGATGGGTGGGTGGGAGGTCGTCGCAAATTCTGAGCGGACACAGGGCTGCTACCACCTAAGATATCCCGACCAGGACAACATCGAATGGACTACCAGCAGCGCCGAGGGCTGGATCAGAACACCGTCGCAGGTGAGCTTGCTAGAGGAGAAGGAGGAGAACCTGGCGTTTGGAGACGTATGTTGTATTGAGTGTCGTGTTGGAGATGTCTGTTGAAAGTGTACGCATAATAATACATGTTCAAGGCGGACGTTCGCAATCGTTATAACGCTGTGATCTCTTACGTAACATTGTTTCTGGTGCAGATACAGAGTGAACATCAGTCCAGAAGGTCGCAAAGCTATTCTTAACAAAGACACCGACGTGCCCGCGCGTTCTCGCCAGGTGCATGTCAGCACGAATCCCGGTAGCCAATCCCAGCACCAACGTCACAAGATATCCCGGAGCGATACAGATCGCCGGGTCAGCGCTGCTACGGGAACTTGATGTTCAAATGGCCAAACGACAGAACTATGAAGATGCAAGTAAATTCAAAGGAAAAGTACAGACAGGGACGCCAGTTTTAGTTGGAGCAACGAGGCTATTAAAGGAGACAAAGATGCCAAATACTAAATGGCTATTGAAGAGAAGCGAGGCTGAAATTTATTTGATTATTGCTTTTTGACTACTTTCACTTTCACCTGAAGAATGTAGTTGCTATCATAATGCTAGTAGAGATAGGAATCAGTATGCAGCAACCATATTTAATATATAGGAAGAACTCTGTGTAAATCTAAATGTACCATTCCTTCGTTTTCGTCTCGTCTATGGCTAGTTAAGCCAGATTCGAATGCATCGAAATGTTTCAAGATTAATGCATCCCACTGGTTATGTTAGCTTTAAAGTCCTTTCCTTCGAATTATTCCATACCTAGTGAGTCTTGTGGCCAATATGATCGCAGGAATTTCCCACACCAATCTGCCCCTACTTCACGGCTAAAGTCAAGTTGTTCTCTCCCTTGAAGGGGGCGGCTGATTTTAAAGCTAGTAAAGGTTGCAAATATAGTTGTCGTCTGATTCCCCCCATAATATTGTAATAAATTGTTGTCAGACCTACGACCTCTACCTAAATAATAATCAAACCCCATTTAAATGTTAAACGATTTGAATAAGACTTACATCCTGGCTCTTCCCATGCATCAAATATAATTGGAGAGATGATAGTAGTGACATTGGTTGCAGTAGCTGAAGAATTCATTGGGAAAGGGCTGGCAGCTGAGCCTATTGCGAGCCAACTGAATGCAATAATTGAAAATATTAGCTTCATCGTGTTAGGAGATGAATAAACTTTAGACTACCATATATAATAAATTTTGGGCTTACCTGTTTAACCTTCTCTATTTATAATGGATAGTGATGGTTCATATCGAGCTACATGTGGACATTTTTTTCGTCTCAGGGTCCATCCGGTAGTTCCCCTCAGGTTCGGCTGCCCTCATCTATCCCTCAGCTACCGGGTAAGCCCACACATCCTTCTCGCAACTGTCAGGTAAGTCCGTGGATACGCGGCCCCTAAATTTAGTGAGGGGCCGCGACTCTTAATCGCACGTGCTGAACCAGGAGGTAATGCGGGTTAAGTATCTAAGCCGGGTCTCACGTGGTACCGAGTGCGTGGTGCCGTGGTTCTCTTGCAAAATAGACAGCATTGTGATATAGGAAAATGGAGATATAAATTGAGAGGACGCGCGTGTGTACAGCAAAATCTGGGGAAATACTTATATATCCCCAACCAGCAGCAACGCCTTACCTTACGACCAGAACTTTAACCTCATATGACAGACCAACCCATAACCCGGATGTTAAGATGGACCGCATCCGCATATAGAGGGAGATAATACGATGGCCTACATCTGCAAAAGACGATAAACGAGAGAGATGGGTCGATTCAGCCCGACGTCCCATCTAGTTAAGCATTTGAATAATGGATGGCCCCGTGCCTCTCGGTAATCCCTCACCACCGCTCTCTGGTCATGGTATGTGGAAGTACTTGCGGTCATACTCAGAATAGCGATTCGGTAATGAGGCTGATGGGCGAAGGTAGCGGAATCTGAGGGCGACTACCGGATGGTTCTAAAATGAACCACCGTAATAGATAGAGCGTAGTATAAATGGGCGATGTCAGGAAACAGGTTGGAAACAGAATCTTATCGTCACTTAGTATTTTGTATGGTTTGGCGGTCTATTTATCTTCCAATTTATTGACATGATGAATTTAATATACTCTATTATTGCTTTTACTTGCCTCGCTATTGGTTCAGCTGTCAAACCACGCTATAGTAACAATTCAATTGCAACGAATTCTTCAGTTACCACAGTCATCCCTTCTGGCATCACCCAGCTTGCTATTACACGCACTGCTTCAGCTATCACCAACTATTCAAGTGGTACCAACCAAACTGCTATCAAATACCCAATTAGAATCCAAAAATGGTCAGGGTTGGGCTGTTAGTATAATCCATCTAGATACTTCTTTACATAAGGTCTTACAGTTATTTAGGTACAGGAGTTATGATAGAGAATAAAGATCTATCATTGATGTACGGGTATAACATTTTTAATAACTATCTACCTTATGCGAGTTTTAAAATCAGTCGCTCTCTTCGTGGAAGAGAGCAACTTGATTTTAGCCGCGAAGTACAGACAGACTGGTGTGGGAAATTCTTACTCTCATATTGGCCAAGAGATTCACCAGGTAGGGATATTGAGAAAAGAGAGACGTTCAGGCTAATGTGAAACAGTCGGATGCGTTGATCTTGGCACATTTAGATGCGTTAGGCTCTGGCTTAACTAACTATGGAGGGGTTGGGCTTGAATTTTAGGAGGGGTAATCGAAATTTCAGCGTAGATATTAGGTAAACAAGGTTATAAGTTTATGCGTAACTGTCATTATTTGATGGATATTTTCGATGGCCAGCATCTACAACTACCGATATGTCTTTGCTTATTCATCTTGACGTTTGTAGCATGTGACCCTCCACTTAGTTCGGCCCGTGCTGATTAAGACTCCCGCCCTCACTAAATTGACGGGCCGCGTATCCACGGATCTACCTAATATACGTAGCACTGACGAGCGCACTTCGCGGACAACTACATCTCAGCCCAACAGACCCCAAGGTTGCAGAGCGAACAGAGCAACCTTGACCCTGGAGTCAAATGTTGCCGCATCTTAGAGTCGGATACAGGATGCTTCCTACAAAGGATGTACTTATTATCTCTAGTACCGGCGAAGTCGCTGCTGAAGACGAGTACGATCGAGATCATGAGCATAGCAACTCCGAATCTCGCAGCTCCGGATCTCATTCGATCTTCGGCCTCGTAGATCGTTCCTCATATCTGGGAGCTCTCTCCTTCAACATTTTCGCCTTTGCTCTCCCTGCTCTTTATGGCACTCTCTCAAAACTCTGGATTGTCAATATTGATTCGTCACAGGTCGTCATGACGGATGTCTACACCTACATTGGCGTCGTGGCCGAGGTCCTCAACGAAGGCCTTCCACGAACCGCGTGGCTTCTCATCGGAGATAGAAAGAACCGCACCATTCCATCTCGCCTCTCTCTCTCTTACACACTCATTTTTGTGCAAGCTCTCCTCGGCCTCTTCATGACTCTCATTTTCATTTGCGCCGCAGACCGCGTCGCCGCTGCATGGGTCCCAGAAACAGTCAGAGCCACTTCGCTCACATACGTGAGGATCTCAAGCATGCAGGCACTCACGTCGGCGATCGAGATCGCCGTTGCCAACTGCACCCGCGCGCTCGACAAGCCGGACGTCCCACTGCTTATTAGCAGCACGAAATTCGTGGCTAATATTGTACTCGATCTGCTCCTTATATCCCCGTTCCACGTGGGGAGCTTCACGCCCACCACCACGGTACAGGCTTGTATTCGCATGTCTTGCGATCTAGTTGCGGCTTTCGCCGGTCTTCTCTACTTTGTCCTCCTTTCAGGGAAATTGCACCGCCTTTCCGCTCACGACCACAAACTTCTCCCCTCCATGAGCGATCTCAAAATTCTCACCCCTCCCGGAGTCTCTACCTTAGTGGAGTCGGCTATCCGCAACTCCCTTTATCTCTGGTTAGTGAGCGGCGTTGTCGCCATGGGCTCCGACTACGCAACTGCATGGGGAGTGTTCAACACTATCCGCTGGGGGATGGTGATGGTCCCTGTGCAGGCCCTAGAGGCCTCAGCGCTTGCATTTGTGGGCCATGCGTGGGGAACATGGCGGTCAAAAGCTGGAATAGGGATGCACAGGCCGAGAGCCTCGATTAGTGATTTGAGAAGCATAGCGAAGCCTGCTGTAGCTTCGGCTTCTTTAGCGTTGCTGGTGGAGATTCCGCTCTGTATCGGACTGAGTTTAGGTCGAGTGAGGAGATTCGCATACTATCTATCTGGCACCGAGCCTGTAGCTTCGATCACTGAGAAAATGTGGAGAGTAAGTCTCTTTAGTTTGACGTTTACATCTCCTATCGTAGCCTTCTCTACTTATTGTTATCCTTGGTCCGCTCTTCTCATTTAATAATCTGCAATAGTCTATTGATTGGACTTACATCCTCTACGCCCTTTCTACCCAACTCGCTACCCTCCTTCTGGCTACCCTCCCTCGCTTCTACCTCCTCCAATCTTTCTCCACAAATGTACTTTGGACTCTGCCTTGGGCCATCGCTGTCTCCCGCATCGGCATCACAGCCGACACGGCATGGAAATGGCACGCTATTATTTTCGGCGGCTCGCTGGTGGTTAGTTTTGCCTGCGTGGTTGCCGTGCTAACGTCTGTAGCGTTTGGTCTGACAAGGGGCTGGGTCAGGGTAAATAATTGAGCATGCCTGACATGCCGACCGGTGGGGGTTCATCTTGAGGGGCCTGCACCTACACCACCTGCATGAGCTCCTTTTCTCACCACGGCAATCTCAAGACTCACCTCCGCCGCCTCGCTGGCGAGCGCCCTTTCACCTGCCATATTTGCAGCACGAGCTTTCCTGTCAAATGCCAGAACTCCATACCTATCCGTGCCGATTACTTCAGCTGTCACGTACGAAGACATTAAAGACATAGTACTTGACATTAGGAAGGCAGAACAAAACCTTGTCACGATCCTTGAAATGCTGCGCTTGCTCGACAACATCTACAGACATCCTCGAATATCATGTGTTTTGTTGGAAGGAGGTTTGCATCGCCGCTTAACTCGATCTTGGAGGTTGTCGAAGTAGTTCGAGATGGAGAGATCTGGCATCTTCTTCAGACATGCGTTTTCCTAACGTGTGAGAAATAGCACTGATATCTGCCGAGAACGAGGCTTCCTCTCAGCTGCTACCTGTTTAACATTAGTGAGGATGACAAGGCCAAGGGGTTCCATTTCTCATCGTCCCCACCGGTGCCAGCGGCCGTGAAAGATCATTGGCAGCTTGAACTTTGCGCAGGGCACTGCCCCGAAGATTTACGGATCGCGCGGATGATGCCATTGGAAATCCAAGCCATCCTGTCTATAAGAAGGCGGCCCTCCCACTTTTGAAGAGCAAAAATCTTCAATCTTCAATCGTCAGTCTTCGTTCAAATCTAAGAGCTCCTTCACCATCCTCCATTCGAGTCTATTATAGGTCGCCATGGTCTCAAAGAGTTCAACGTCAGGAGATAGCCAAAGCAATGTGGCCTTCTGTGACTGGCTACACACCATTCATCGCGCAGAGATTCCTCAGTTGTCCTCTCCAAGTACGCCAGCAAATGAGATATTCTCCACATCACGACTAAGGGTGACGACCCAGAATGCTTTGCCATTCAGCACGCCCCATCCGATCCGAGATTTAGTCAGAAATGGGGAATGCCACTTCTCACAGGCATCTCTGTCCATGAATGAGGATCAAACAGCCGCTCGACTACTGGGGGCCTATGCATCCTTAGTGAATGGGGACTCTGCATTCGGAAAACTTGATATCTCGGCCGCAGAACTATTGTCCTTTTCCATAGCTCAATCGGCCGAGGTAGTTTTTGAGAGCGATTTGTCCTCTCGCACATATCCTCCAGTTTTGGCGCCAACACCGGTCTCGATTCGAGCACAGCCGAGCCCTGCAAGACCACTCGGTCAGGAGAAAGCGTTATATGAGCAACAGAGCCGAAGCGGGTATCCTTGTCTTGTGGAAGGAAGCAATCACAATCAAGTGATATCAAGTGCCCAGCAACAACGGAGCGGTCTACTTAGACAGCAACCTACCCCTCCAGTTGAATTTGAAAGACTTGATATCTCAGAAGCAGAATTGCTGTCCTTTTCTATCGCCGCATCGGCTGAAATGTTTTTTGAATGCGATTTGCCCGCTCCGAGAGGTCCTCCAGTTTCAGCGTCTGCCGCCCCTGGCCCATACCATCATGGTACAACAAATGAGCAGTGGACATCTTCGGCTTCCCTCGCGATACCTCGACAAGGCCCTTGGATGGATATCAATCAAGCAGCACAACCGTGCTTTTCGATTTCTACGCGGGGAGCAATGCAGGACAGAAGGTTTCGAGAGATGGATGAGAACGATCCATGTAGTATTTGCGTTCTACGGCTTGGAGAAGCCTGCAAAACCGGCAGATGCATAGTTTGTTCTACATATTTTCACCAGGCCTGTTTAGCCGAATGGCTGACTACACCTACTGCGACTCAGAACTGCCCGACTTGGTAAGTCTTCTTGCGCCTAATGATTGATTCTTTTCTGATAAATTACAATAGTCGGGGGTCTATTTCGGATGAAGATGTGTATGGACTACTTGACTTACCTGGGGTTGACGATAACGAGACCTTTCAGGAATCATACGAATCCAAAACAGCTTACAGGTCTCAGTACTCGAGTTAAAAGGTCGAATTATTTTAGTAGAGTAATCTTGGCAGGTGGATGCACGTAGCCTGAAATAGTAAGACAAATAATAAAGATATCTTTTTGCTAGACATTGGTCTGGATGATACTTCACTGTTGCTTGGGCCACCAGAAGTCGAGGGTTTTTCATTCTCCTTGCGGCTTGGAGGAGCCTGGGCTTCGACGCGAGTATCGCGATCAGCTCGGGAGCGAGCTTTGACTTGGGCGACGATGCCGTCGCTGGATTTCATACGAGGAGCCCCGTCAGTAGGCTTAATTCCTTTGCCAGGCTCACTTTGTTGAGTCGCTTTCTCGTTGTTGCCATTTATCTCGGGGATTTCAGCCTTTGGCTTCTTTAGCGCAGAATGACGTTCGACCTCCTTGCACTTGCCCTTGTCATTCTTTTCCTCCGAGACAGGTTTTTGGGCCTGAGTTTCAATTTTTGGTCTGTTGTCCGTGAAACGGGCGGCAGAAAATGCAGCGTAAGACGGAATGTATGTGTTTCCAGGGCTGACGGGCCTATTGATCTGTGCCATTCTCAATGGATCCAGTTCCATATCCTGAGCATGCATCTGAAGGCCACGGTGCGTCACTCTGTATTGTAATTCCACGAGACCGAAGGTAATTATTGTCGTTATCAGGATTATACGTATTCTCTTACCCTTATATTATACGCGTCTCTGAAGTGCATGTCTCATGTGATAGATGATGAATAAGCACCACGACGTGGCTGTACGCCTTCAAGCACTGGAGCCTAAATTATGCGGGATTCTTTCGGCCACATGCTTCTACGGGTGCATATAAGGGCCTTGGCCTTGTGTGTGGCTTCACTAGCCAATGCAAGGTTGCCTGCTTCAATCGTGGCTCTTGGTTTTGCTCCTAATAACCTCTGATCTGGATAGGCTAGCCATGGCGGGAGGGCGTTTGGCTACTTGCGCTCTTGTAGCGACGAAAGCAGGGGAGCATGCGGAATTGAAGTTGACTCCATTCAGCAGGTCACAAATAGGGAAAGACAGGAAGTTTCAGGTCAAATATCACCTTGACACGGTCAGGAATGCGGACTGGTGGGGATTGGGCCGTAACGGTGATGCGATTTGAGCCACAGCAGCCACACACACCATTTATGTTCCAGGTGAGGCTGAGGCCAGGCAGGACTACACGACACGTGCACCTTGCTCAGATAAAACGTGTGGCGTGTGCACCTTCCATAATTTCGGCACGTGCTGTGCAAGACTCGCGGCCCCTCACTAAACTGAGGGGCCGCGATCCACGGATCCATCCAATACTCGTTGTACTGACGGGCGCACTGCGCAGACAACTACATTAATAGTCAGATCAGCCTCATCAGACCACATTTCTTCAAGATACATACGTGAGACGTAAGTCCCGAAAGTTAATGGCAGAACATAAAGCGGTGACTACATTATGATTCTCACGTGATTAGGGGGCGAAGGCGGTGGACAAAACAATCCGGACACTTTGCGCCTTACAGCTCAGGTTAGGTGTCCGGATTATTTTGTCCACCGCCTTCGGGGGAGGTTGACAAAACAACCCTGACACTGTCAGAAGTTGTATTACAACTAATGAATATGTCTAGGATTTATACAATAATGCCGCGCGGGGTTTGGCGTCCGCCCGATCGGGCAACGCGCGTGCACGGTCCTGCCGCCGCTTTCGCTCGACATCGCAGGTTCCTACAACGCCGCCGACCCCGCGGGGGACATCTTCCGCCCTTCCCCGAGGAGTTCGCCACAGGGACTCCGGTTTCGCGGCGGAGTACTTTCGGGAAGGGTGGTTTGCGAATGAGCATCTTGAGCCGGAAACTCACTTTCTTGAGGCGCGGAGTATGCGCTCCCAGCATCGCCCGGAACGCGTGTTGTGGCTCGATGTACAGCTGGCTAGGAAGCGAGAGCGAGTATGGCGAGTCACAGCAGTAAAACTCGGAGCGAGAGCGGCAGCCTGACAATGGAGGTTGATGACTTGGCTTCTGGCGAGGAAGGAGGGGTAGGGTTGGGGAAGAGTCTCTTTTTTTAGATATGCTAGTGGGTTGGAGGTTGGGGGTGAGATGTCGGATGAGTAGCGTTGAGGGGGCGCGCGAGGGAGAATGGGGTTGAGGAATGGTGGGTGGGAGGGAGGAAAGTAATTTTATAGTTTTTTTTTGCTGTTTATGGTTGGAATTCTCTTGACTGATGAGTAGTAGATAGCTATATATGACTTGCCACTATAGCCCTGTACAGCTGAGTTTCCGTGGCAACTTAGCCCATGGGTAGCTAGATCTCAGGTGACAACGTGGCTAAGGCATCCAGGCATCCAATACACCGTCGATGTGATGGTCACGTGCTACCAATCCGTAGCCAACCTGTCTTAATCTGCTTCCAAACCCCAATGGCCCCAACAGCCATTAACATGCCCTCGATCATTGATAAGCTCCGTGCCTGGCGCCCATGCTCTGCTACAGAGCTGTTTTTCAGTCTTGCCCGCCTGTTAGCTAACATACCGTGGATTGCCTGGATACTGGAAAGGAAGACCTCACCAGATCGGGATAGTGAAAACGGCGATAGCATTGTCGAAAGATCAGTAAGCGTCAATTGAACTGCCAGCCACCTCTGCTAATGTGTACGACAAGACTAAAACCCTGGATATAGCGAAAGTCGACAATGTGATGACCGCTGCTACATCCATAACTACCCTAGAGCATTTGCAATACAATCCTTCCGTCGAACAGATTCTCAGCTCTGGATCGACCTCTATTGTGGGACGGCTGAAACCCGGCGTTGTTCTGAAATTTCCACGTTTCTCATGGTGGGTATATTCGACTGCGGAAGCCCATAATATTGTCCAAGAGATCAAACACAGCTTTAGCGTGGAAGAAGATATACTTGGGATTCTTGGGCCACATCCCAACCTGGCCAAGTATAGACAGCCATAATTTTCTTCCTGTGCAGTCATTAATACTATATCTAGGTTCCTTGGCCCTTCAGAAAACCCAAGAGGTCTGCTCTTTGCTGAGGCCAATCGTGGCAACTTGCAAGCCTACCTCGATGCTTATAACGACGAGATTGATATTGCCACGCGCATACGATGGCGCACTCAAGCCGCAGGGGCCACCTGGTATATTCATCAGAAAAACGTCATACATTCCGATCAACGACCCGAGAACTATCTCGTTCACAGCGATGATAATGGCACTTTGGACGTTTATCTCACTGATTTCGGCGGTTCTACATGTGGAGATATCGACGGTGGGCATCTTCCGGATGCTGGGTTTTTCAATCCACGTAGTGCGTGGGTGTCTACAGTGGACACTGATATATTCAGCCTGGGGTCAGTTTTCTACACAATTATGACCGGTCACTGGCCTTACAAGTCACCTGGGCCATTTGAGTCCGTCGAAGAAAAATGCAAGTACGAAGAAACCGTTGATGCGCTTTTCTCTGAAGGCAAATTCCCTACAGTCAATGGCCTGGTTGGCGGTGCCATTATCCAAGGTTGCTGGACAGAACAGTATAAGGATGCGGAAACTCTTCTACGTGATCAAGAGCTTCTAGTTAAAGAATTTCATATTCAGAATACCTAAAATGCTGTATGAAATTCTGCATGAAACTCTCAGGAAACCTCGTGATGGTCGGAACGATCCAGCTACTACCCCGCCATTTCCAAGTTTGGCCCTGTTTATTTCAGCCGCCTCCTGCTCACTGTTAGTTGCCTACACGATCGGTTGGTGTCTGCCGTACTTAAGGGTTTCTGCAGTCCGCCCTCTCGCACTTCCCTTTCACCTTGCTCGAAGCCATTGGTTTGTCTTTGCGACCGGGACAGGCAGTTGTACCGATGTCCGGGCAGGGGTTAAACTTGAAATCCTCTTTGACCCTGTCGCCGCACTCATATATCTTCATAGCTACGTCGACAGTGCACATACTAAGGAGAGTGCTTGTTAGCGAGATGATAATGCAGAGGGGGAGATTCTGACATACATCAATGATTTGTGGTTGTATTTCGGTCAATAGGTAGTAAGTGGAAATGTGTCGTTCCAGGATTGTAGAGGCAGGCTGCAACTTTTGTTGTGTGGGAACAAAGCGCAGAGATGGGATATACAACTGTTTTATAGTATTGAACTCCCCTAATCCAGTCATGGCAGAAGAGTCAGAGAGGTTGTTGGTTTCAGGCAACAACAGATGCATACATCAATGCATAGAGCATATGCACAAAATTCCCTAAAGAGGCGCTGCCAGCTCTACACCAAGGTAGGCTACCTATATATGGACGATACTGACTTCCAATATGCTGCTTGGTAGCGGAGGATAATGCTCTTGCGACCAGTTGGATGTACCGAACATAGACACATTCGGGGTTGCACACAACTTTAGGTGTCATTTTTGATATCTAGCATGCCTCAAGTCGACAAGGATTGCTAGAATAGGTCTAAGGCTGCACCAGGCTTATCTCAGCTAATAGGCGGATAGATTCCCACTCTTGGTAGTTGCTGCACTTTTCAGAGGCGGGTTGAAGGCCAGCTGGGGCCTTGTCCTAACCGGATCGGGGCCTAGCCTGCCAGGTTTCTGTCCGCCACGTCCGCAGACGCCTTAAATAATCCAACCCTCCATTACATTTCATTCCATTTCATTCCATTACATTACATACTCTTCACACCACTATCGGTATCATGGATCCACCAATTCCTTCCGAGACGCCTGGAACTCTGCGCCTTGACACGGAAGCCCGTAGGATTATGGGCAAAATTGCTCGCAAAACAAACCAGTTGAAAAGAACTGGCATGCTTCCTAGTGATCGCGAACATCTCAAGGAACGCCTCAGATTTGCATGGACCGACATCCACAACAGCAAAGAAACAACAAGCGTAACGGCTTGGCGAAAAAAAAAAGCCCGGAAAGCTTACACTGACCTTCAGGATGCGAACAATCATCTCTTCCTTGTTGTCATATTGGCAGTCACTCCAACAGAATGTGCAATACCCGCCTTTAAAGAAGTCAAAGAATCACTCATTTGCTCGAAATCTTACGAAAATTATCAACTGAATTTAGATTTTGCAGAGAAACACTTCTTCGAGTCTATGGCCGCAGAACAAAGTTTCAACAATAACTATCACTACATCAATTTTATAAATTCCTTATTCCCGCAAGGTTGTTATAAGCATCCTTTTAAATAGATAGACAGACTGACATGCAAACAGAAGACAGGCGTAAGCAGAATGTATTGGCTTTGCGTATATGCACAACTGACCGAAATCGCCATTGCAGGTCTTTACCAACTCGCGTACTCTGGAATACCACTGGACAAGATTGATAAGTTCTTTGAAATGTTGCGGAAGGGAGTTAAGACTGGGAAGGGGTGGAAAGAGGAAAGAGAGCGATCGGACGGAACTGCGAATTTTGCCGTTGGACTTGTCCCTACGGGCGACAAAGATGTCTGTTTTCAAATCACGGTTGGACGCAGAGACGGGATGGAATCCCTTGGTGAGTGCAGATTTGCACAAATTAAGCTCTAGTGAACTTTATTTCAGCACTACCTAGTACTTCACAATAATGCCATGGGGGTATCTGAAATGTTCGTTCTGTGTTGCCTGCCCAGCCTTCGTCTATAATCGAAGCCCAATCTTGTCCCCGGACTCGAACGAATCCACCTTTGAACGAAATCGTCTTTGCGCTGGCTTCAGGTGGGAAGAGCCCATCGGCGGTTTTCCACACGTCATAAACGGTCTAACACGCACTGATATTAGCATATGATATATATATTCCGGAGTGCAAGGATTTGTACCGACCGCAACTGTTGTGTCCATTTTCTCTTTTGCCTGCTCCCCCGGCTGCTCGACCATTATTGAAGTTTATGGTCTTAGCGGCGCGTGATATGTATTATTAATGGCAGGTGCGAAAGATGATATGTCGAGGTACTTGCAGCGTTTGTGAGATGAGGATAGACACCTATTGCATATTAGGTATGGCTTCGCAACATATTAAACAGATGCCCACCTAGAAGTCTGGGGATATCTAACAGTGTAGGCCAGAGTTGAGAGGATCAGTATTTCTGGAGTCGCGGATGCTTCTCGCGCACAACTTATGGGAGGTAAATCTTTTCGTGTCGTTCGTTTCGTGTTGAATGACCTTGCGATGACGAAGAAATCCGGAGGCCTTTTCGGGTATCAACGCATGAACCACACTGTCATGTGACTGACTTTGGTTAAGGCTTCGACGCAAAGAACAAACTCGATTTGCCGTTGGGCATTCCATCGTCGCTTTCGAGATTGAAAGTGTCGATGTTGATATCGCAGATAGGCTCCACTCCAAGTTTTAAGTCAGCCATACACATGCGAAGTAGCTCGTAGACCATCTCCATACCTAACCCGACAAAACCCTCTCTGCTGCCACAACAAGCGACAACTTGATAGTCCCCAAGAGAAGTGTCACAAATGCGCCTAACACTTCATAGGGGGGGTATATGTTGAAATTAAATAATCAGTTTTCCGTATTGCTTAGGTTTCATTACATCTTCATTACATTCCATTCCACTACATTACATTACATTACATACATTACATTACATTACATTACATTACATTACATTACATTACATTACATTACATTACACAAAGGCGCTAATGCAATCCCTGCATGCATCACCGACGTGTGATCCTGTAGAACTATATGACAACACCCAACATTACATCATATTACATTAAATTACATTACATAACATTACATTACATTCCGTCACATTAACAGAGCCCATCCACACACTACACTACATTACACATTGCACATCCGCCAATTACATTACACTACTTCACGTGATACTACCTTATATTACATTTCATTACATTACACATTATGCAGCCACACATTTCATTACATTATACATTGCAACTTACACTACATTTCAGCCTCATTCTCTCAGTCAAAAGTTCACAATAATAGGGCTTAAACTATGTGACCTTAGAGCTAGAGCCGGTTCAAAGGCTATTGCGCCATGCTTCAATCAATTTCCTCTTGCTCTTTCGAATATGTATCATAGGAAGACATTCCATTCTTGGAGAACTGCACAATCAAGCCCCATAACTCATTATCCAACATCCATAGTCCGAACACCATCACTGTCTCACATCAATGGGCTGCTTCCCCCACACTACTGCATGGTAAATCGGCCTCCCAGCGTCTCCTCTTGCACTATCCTGCAGCTATGTGCTTCTCCCCGCGTTGTTTGCATGATGCACCCTTGGACCTTCTTAAATATTCAATCGGCCAATGCATGGTGATAGGCTGCTGATGATCCTGAACGAAGAAGGATGGCTTCCCTCAACTCCCCGGCCGCTGTTGGTTTGCAGGGGTATGG
Source organism: Pseudogymnoascus sp. VKM F-3557 (assembly GCA_000750665.1). Lineage (NCBI taxonomy): Eukaryota > Fungi > Ascomycota > Leotiomycetes > Thelebolales > Thelebolaceae > Pseudogymnoascus > Pseudogymnoascus sp. VKM F-3557. The sequence continues at coordinate 20,609 of JPJS01000074.1, forward strand.
TCTTGCGTTAGCATGATGGCAGAAGAATTGAGGAATATATAAGGGTCGCGATTTTGCAGAAACCCGATCGCAAACCTCTTCAGTCTCCAGCTCGTCAATCATCTTCAAGCTTCTTACCGCTGATTTATCTTGTCTATCACCTACTCCATATTACTTCCCATCAGGCACATCAATCCACCTAAGGTCTCTGTGTTGATCATGGCTCCAGAGATGCCCCATCAAATACGAACTTCCCCGCCGGATACCCCGAAGGAATCGTCGGATCCTGTTGCCACATCAACGATGGAGATGGGTTCATCGCAATCACCTGGCGGAGTTGCACATCCAGCAAGTCCAGATCAGGGTGCTCCAGTGTTAGGTCAGGAACGACAAGTTACGTTGAGTGTAAGTTTCCCCTTCAAGCGTTATCAAACCTAGACCACCATACTCCTATGGTGGCGGGGACGTGGCCATGTGTTAGTGTGAGCGCTCTGCAAGTCGACGGTTGGAACGGAGTGACTTGGAACTGAAGCCGAACTATCATTCTCGTTCCTTTTTCAGCGCGAGTCTTCCAATAGGCAGGAAAATCAACGCAGCACTGACAGTAGTTTCCCAGGAGGCTGTTAGCTATCTTCACCAAGTCAAAGCCCAATTCATCGATCAGCCGGATATCTATAATACGTTCGCCCACATCTTGATAGATTTGAAGAGTCGAGTGTGAGTCTTCTGGCCAATCATGCCGACATCATTATCACATTTCATGTTAACATA
>JPJS01000080.1:0-12640 GCA_000750665.1 Pseudogymnoascus sp. VKM F-3557
GGATGAGGAGGACGAGGATGAGGACGTGCGGCCTCCAAGACGACGAAAGCGGCGCCGCATAGATTCTGACGCGACTGAAACTGCCAAGCGCAAGAAGGTCCACACTCGCTCATCCACTATAGCTCAAGCCCAGACCTGCACTACTCGAGGTTCTACAGTTTCTAGGAGTTCACCAGCCGATGTGGAGTCAATAGGCGCGGACTACCAAGAATACCCTTTGCAGGGCTTCCTCAAGTGCGTGAGGATCGGACGAGAGACGACTTACAACCTAGAGTTCAGGCTGCTAGATCTTCCAGATTCGTTCAGACCATCGATCGGTCTCCACATATCAAATTCCACGTCTAGCGGGGAATCAGTTGGAGTATCAGCTCATTCACGGGTTTGCGTAACTCCTGCGAAGAGGTCACAGCCAGCTCTGCAGAAGCAGAGAAAGCGCGGGCGCCTCCAATATACAGAGCAAGAAGACAATTTGCTGATGCGCCTTAAGAAGAAAGGCTTGCCTTAGAAAAAGATACATCGGGCTTTTATCCGATATATCTTTTTCCAAGGCCGCAAGAAGATAACTTGCTAATGCGCCTCAAGAAGAAGGGCTTGCCGTGGAAAGAGATACATCAGGCTTTCATCTGTGCTTTTTCAGACAGGAGCATCGGATCGCTTCAAGTACGCTATTGCAACGAGTTGAAGGACAGAGACTCTGAATCTGATGACGAATAGGATTTTTTGATAACTGTACCGCTATTTATACTCTGTGCCTTATTTCGCCCAGGCCATAGTGCTGAAAGCTTGAGACAAGATCTGCCCTCAGTCGCGGATAATTATTTCTTAGTTGTATGGGTTTTATAGTTCTTTGTGTCCTATTTAACTCCTTGGCCATTATCCTTAATTATCAACGCCCAGGCCATAGCACACTACCCCGTTTACCCAATAATTTCGCTAGCTCCGTCCTAGCTTTACCTATCTCTTCCGTTTCCGATTTGGAGATGAGGTTCCCAATACCGCTCGTGGATGTACGAACTTGGCTTGTTCAGAGTCAATCCAGGTAATTCCTGGTCGATCCGGGTGGACGAGAATGTTCCGGGCTGCTGGGTCTCCCTGTAATACTCCCAACTGATGTATGGCACGCAGGCCGCAGATGGCCTCTTTGGCGAGAGTTGGTGTCATTGGCGATCGTAATTGGAATCCTCCAAAGCTCAAAACATCATATAGACAATACGAACGGCTACGGCATTGTATAATATGCTGTCCACTTTCGTATCCCCTCGGTGCACTCTAGCATCTACTATATACAGCATAAATTTTCCATTTCAACCCCCCTTCCCCCCTCCCCCAGTTTTACCTGCATGCGGGGTAGGTGGCATGGGGTAGCACAAGGTTCTATTTGAGTTTAGCCCGTAATTTTCCGATTGCACGGAATAAGCCGCCCGTGCACCATCGTTATGCGTATAACTCGATGCGGTGTAGCCCACCCAGTTCCAATAAAGTCTACTTTAACTTGGCCCTTCCCTCTTCTGTATATACTACTCATTATGAAGGCTAAGTTTCTCTTGCACGAAGCAAAATATTCACGAACTGAACTGATACCATGAACTGCCCTTCAAGGGTCGACGAGGGGGTGTTTGACCATGAGGGCTGGAATCAGAACCCCTCGAGCCTGTCTGCGGACAGCACAACCCGCGCAGACTTGAACGGCATTGGCAATGCGAGGGACCGTCGGGACAACAAAAATATTGAGCCAGATGATCGCGGGGATTCCGCGGTCAATAGTGAACATGATGCCGAAAAGTCCGGCCGACAGAGGGAAGGCACGCCGAGTAGAGCTGGAGGTGAAGGTGCCTCGGCCGATGCTGTCGAGAAAGGGCTCGACAACGCACATGCCAACCAGGCATCGGTCGTTTACAATGCTCCTCACGACCCTCCGAATCAACTCGAAGGAGCAGCCCAGAGGGTGTGGCAGGTCGTCCGGAAATTTGGAGGGTTTATTGGACCAGGTCAATTCTCCATAACGTAACGGTGGTATTTGAGGCTCTGAGGCTGACGGACTAACGCTTCAGGTTTCATGATAGCAGTGGCATACATTGATCCCGGCAACTACTCGACCGATGTCGCCGCTGGCGCCACCTACAGGTACAAACTTCTGTTCATTATTCTAATGTCCAACCTTTTTGCCATTTTTCTGCAGTCGCTGTGCATCAAACTCGGAACTGTTACGGGCTTGAATCTTGCCGAGCATTGCAGAGAGCACTTGCCTAGATGGCTTAACTACTTCCTTTACTTCTTGGCTGAGAGCGCTATTATCGCTACGGATATCGCCGAGGTAAATGTCTCCACGTTTTGTTAGAGAGGTGCTTTGACTGACAGACGTATGTTCTTCAGGTGATCGGCTCAGCCATAGCGCTAAATATCCTGATCAAAGTTCCGCTAGTCGCTGGATGCGCCCTTACTCTCGTTGATGTTCTTATAATTCTCATTTTTTATAATCCCTCTGGCTCTATTCGGCGTCTCCGGTGTTTTGAATCTTTCGTGACGGCACTGGTCCTCGGCGTGGTCATTTGCTTTTGCATTCAACTGTCTTACATTGAAGGCGTCTCGGCTGGGGAGGTTTTCAGAGGCTACATTCCTTCTTCTTCTATTGTACAAGCCGAAGGGTATGTTCTCCACTTCTATTACCAATTCGTTGATAATCGGGTATACTCATGCGGGTCTCCTAGTCTCTACCTCAGCTGTGGTATTCTCGGTGCGACAGTTATGCCACATAGCCTCTATCTCGGAAGTGGAATCGTACAAGCGCGTCTTCGCGAATTTGATGTTGGGTCAGGACACCTCCCCCTCATGCCCTCCAACGCTTCATCTTCTTCCCTGGACAGCGTCAAATACCGCCCTTCCCTATCCGCCATCCGCAACTGCCTAGGCTACTCCATCGTCGAGCTAGCACTCGCCCTTTTCACATTCGCCCTCTTCGTTAACAGCGCCATCCTCATTACCGCCGGCGCCTCCCTTTCAAACAACAGTTCGGCGCAAGACACAGACCTCTTCGGCATTCACGATTTACTATCTTCAACCATCGCCCCCGTTGCCGGTACTATTTTCGCTTTAGCTCTCTTACTCAGCGGCACATCGGCAGGTATTGTGGCAACTATCGCAGGCCAAATGGTCAGCGAAGGCGCTCTCAATTGGAAATGCGCACCCTGGTTGCGTCGCTTGCTCACCCGATCGATATCCATCACCCCTAGCATTATTATTGCTGCTGCGGTGGGACGGGATGGTTTGAGTGACGCTCTTAATGGCACGCAGGTTGCATTGAGTATCATCCTGCCGTTTGTGTCAGCGCCGTTGATTTACTTCACTTGCCGCAACAAATATATGACTGTTAGCACGGATGATGGTGGCAGTGTGAAGATGAGAAATCATTGGGTTACAGCTTCTTTTGCAGTGCTGATATGGTTGGTCATTGTAGTGATGAATGTTCAGCACGGTCGATGGTGGCAGTGTGAATATGAGAAATAATTGGGTTACAGCTGTTTTTGCGGTGCTGATATGGTTGATCATTGTAGTGATGAACGTCTCGCTATTGGTACTTGTTGGGTTAGGTAAAGCGTGAAGGGCCAAGCATCGTCGGTGTGCTGTGTTGCAATATTACCACCAAAATGTGGTGCGTATCCCAGGCGGGCAGAATCATCACTTTGGCACGCACCAATGAAGCAGCCGGAATAGGCGCACCAACGTAGAATACAGTAGTCAGAACAGTATAATATGAATCAATTGACTAGACTATAATATCTACTGGGCCTACGTATTATTTGTAGGCCGGCTTCTGGTGCCAACTCAAGCCCTTGGTGACTGAGCTGAGTGTATGGCTCAGCTCAAACATTCCTTGACGCCAAGAGACCTCGCAAATGCCGGAAATCGGCCTTTCCTGGAGTTGGCTTACGCCCTCGACCCCCCACCGGAGGCTATGAAACGTGGGGGAAAGGGAAAGGCAGTCGGAGCCAGCGCCAAAGAAATGTTTCTATATGTACAGAGCAACATACAAGCCTACTTTCACTGGCTTCTAACCTTATACCTCTCATCACGGTTCCTTTTCCTTTCCTGGTTATCTTTTCCTTTTATGTCCTTGTATCTTTCGATCTGGTGGCATTGGCTGCCTTATTTCCCCCAAATGCAGAGCGTCATCGCGATGAACTATGCATGGAATGGCTTTGAGTATGTTTATGTAATGTCCGTGGACGAAGGCTTTCTGCCGAAGAATGCACGTTACTATTGAGTTGAGCACAAAGCTCCTATCTTGAGGAAATACTATTCTACTTGTATAGATGCGTTGTGCCAAAGGGGACAGGAGGAACTCATTGAATAGCACTCTTTTCTATAGTTCCCAGAGTTTCTGTTGTAGGCAGCCGGTGGATCGGGGAAATGTGGTGCCGGCCCCCGATGTGAGACCAGCATTCAGCTTGGGCTGAGCTGTTTACATATAGTACGTAGGCCCCATATATAGTATTAGTTAATCGATTCTATTACTACATTATAAGCTACGTATAGTGATAATCCGTGCCCCTATTCTGCCTGCCATCAAGTGATACATTTTACCGTGTGTGGGATGCACAGCTTACAATCCCCGGTCGCACGCAAAGCCCCCAAACAGTTTCGTCACCTGGCCTCGTCACATGACTTCCACAGTGCTGTGCCCTCCTTTCTACCACGAATGGCTCAGTGCCGTCCACGTCGCCGGGAGCAGAGGTGTGCCGTAACAGGTTATGGATAGTACGGCTGCTGCCACGAAACCGTGCTTCCTCTGTAGCCGTAGCCCTAGAGACAAGCTCTGCGGCTCTTTTCGCGACAGATTCACCATCGATGTGCAGGCAATGTCATCATCCGTTCACTTTGTTCTCGGAGACCCGTTTTTTACATCCTTCTTGACGCCTTTTGACTGGGTGCGTTACCAAGACTTAATCATCTGGCCTCAGGATTTGTTGAAATTAGGGTTGGGCTAAAACCCAACTGTGGCATTGCCAAGCACCTTTTTGATTGTTGCTCACAGTGAGTGGCTGAAGACGAAGATTGGTTTATAGGGAAAGGGTACTCAAGTATGCAAGGAGAAAGCAAACACCTTCAATGCTTCTGTTGAAGTCTAGACATCGTAATGAGACCAGTCAATTGAAATTGAACCACAATTGGCCGGAACGACAGACTGGTCGATTTCGTGAATTGTGTCCAAGTCGTCAAAGTTCAATGGATAGTCAAGGTTGCTAGGAAGACTATGGAAGCTCGAAATATAGAAAGGAGGCAGATGGTTGTTGAGCGGTTCGATGTTTGATGGATTTACCAGATCTAGAGGGCCGAGTTCAGGATGAATCACCATCTGCTCCATCTGAGCATTGATCACCGTATTTGGAATCTCACCATGAAAGGCATCAACTGTGCTCAGGTATGGTACATTTTCCATAGAGTCATTTGACGAGCTGGGTGGTGCGGCACTCTGTGTTGAGTCCACCCCAGGAACATTGTATGTTAATGCCCACGGGTGTGCCATCTCGGTGTGTTTTGGAGCCGGTACATGGTGACTGGTGGCCGACATAAGAAAAGAGGCCTCCGACGATGCCTGAAGTGCAGGATCCGAATGTGCCTTTTTCAAAGCGCAAGAGCATCGACCTCCATGACTACACCAGCATGTGTCCGCTAGTTTGAGTATTAGCACTACGTTGTAAGAATACCAAATGGGTCCCCAGCATAGCTCACTTTTGGAGTCGCCCTCCTCTCCATGTGTGCATGGTATCTTCCCTCTCATCTTTTCTCCACAGCCACACTTAACGTGGGCGGAGCGTGACTTGCGAAGCGTTCGACAGTGGGAGCATTGTGAGACTGGACGACCTCGTTTACTTATGTACGTGAGGGGACGATCTGTAAATAGAATTAATCCAGCGCCAAAACTCGAAAGTTGCAAATGAAGATGTCAACTTACCGGAGTGGCCACATTTAATGGCACGATGCCCTCTAATACATGTATCGCATGCGTACTTGTCCTCGCCGATCAACATTATTTCCGTACTATCGACTGGCACGACGCAACAATCGAGACGCCTGACACAGAAAGAGAGTAACCGTCGTCAAGATGTTAGTAATGGAACGGTTGATGATAGTTAAACATGTAGTAATGATGTAACGAACGAGTGTCGCGGCCAACAGTGTTGGTGGGATTCGAGTGTATGGCCTCAGGCATCAGCTACGTGTTGACCATTTATATAGACCTGCGGGCCTAGCTTCATTGCTTACCATTAACTTACCATCCTCATTCTGACCAATCAATGGACCCCTGCAAATACTCTGCTACAACGCTGGCCGAAACCACTGAGAGACGTAGGTAGCTGTGGTTAAATCCTAGAAGACGCCTGTATCTCAGTTGCTCCGCCTTTTCCTACCACCCCATTTCGTGCCGAACTACTGACCGTGGTACGGACAGCTGCGCCTCCGTGGGTTAGTTCTGTTGCTGTCTCGTCTATGATTATTTGTGTTCGCTTTTGCGAGTGTGAACGGGCACGTCAATAGAACTGTACCTTAGCCATTTGAGTTGTTTTCGCGGATTTTTATGCCTTGGTATCGGCAGCAATGATCTGTCCACCCGTTTGGAACATTTGGTTCGTTCAAGATGATCGATGCGCGGACCATTGCGCGCTAAAAGACGCACAAATGTCGCAGTGGCGAAAGACGGAGCAGCATCGTCGCCCAACAGCGGCAAGGACCTGGAAAATTACGGAATAAACTGCTGCTCAGCGTACGCATGTACCGCAAAAATGATGCAGCCTCCTATGGGATGTTTTGCAGGTAATTGTCAGTAATTCTCCATACCTATCCAGCGTTCGCCGCAAAATAGCCGCATTAGTATGGCAACTTCAGCGCACGACTCCACTCCAATTGTTTGGCCTTTTCAAGTATATCATCGACCTCAGAATGCTTCAGACGCCATGACTGCAATACCAGCACAACTCACCACCGAGAGTCTTCAGCCTTCAGTGAGTTGAAGTCGGAGATATCTCGCAACAACAACGCAATATTTCGCCGAGGACGGCTGATGCTCGGTATCTATGGGGCATCTTGGCCGATCTGAAGATTGATCGGAGCGACAAGCCGCAAGTTCTCACATTCTCCACATATTCTTTCAATAGCACCCGGGCTAATGCTTCAGATCGCAGGAAATGCCTCGGCCGAGATGGACGCTTCGTATAGAAGCATTCGTTTGGCGCAAGTTGATAGGTTTGGGCATGTTCCTCCACCGACTTCGCTCTCCCCGTCCGTTGTCACATTCGTTCCGAAGAAGCATTCCAGCCACTGTATCCCCTCGAAAGGGGGCTATCAATCTGCTGTTCTATACCCCTAGAGACTATCCGGGGCGCCATGGTGACAATAGAGCCTCGAGGTATCCGGTCCTGGTAAATTTCCACGGCGGTGGATTCACGATTGGTAAGGCTAGCGACGATGCTCGATGGGCTACTGCAGTCGTGGAAACTGTTGGCGCCGTTGTCGTCAGTGTTGACTACCGCCTGGCACCGCAGTACCCCTTCCCTACGGCTGTCGAGGATGGTGTCGACGCGATACTTTATCTCCTACAAAATGCGGAGAAACTTAGCATTGATGCTCACAAGATTAGGGTGAGCGGTTTCTCATCTGGAGGGAACATGGCATTTACAGTGCCATTGAGGCTACAGGACGAGATACGTCGTCGAAGGGAGCGCTACAATGAAAGGCAGCTAACAACTGGCCTTCCGAGGAGCGAGGGCAAGGTGGTAGTCATCATGAGCTGGTATCCGCCCACGGACTTTGCGACAAACACCAGAGAGGAGCGCAGAAAAACCAACATCCGACCAGATAAAGAGCTTCCAAAATACTTTACACAACTCTTCGACGCCTCCTATCTCTATCCGCCGCCTTACAGCATCTCTCTATCCGACCCATATCTCTCTCCAGGTATTGCCCCGGATGACATACTGCGAGCTCTGCCAAAGGATATTATCATCTATACCTGTGAATGGGATGGATTGCGGGCTGAGACCGAGAGGTTAGTAGGACGTTTGATTCGAGTTCCAAAGAAAAGAGTGCAGTACAGAATGCTAATCGGGGTGTCGCACGCCTGGGACAAAAGCCCGAATCCGTTTAAGAGAAACTTGGCGAGGGAGCATGCATACGGAGAAGCTTGTATTGGACTGAAGAGGATATTCGACAAGAGTTGAGTGACAAGCCACGTCTTGATCCTCCATTCATCTTCAAATGCTTCGTGCAAGGTCTCCCTAGAACACACCCGTCCTTTTCTGTCTATATGTATCCTATCGTTAGCAATCTTGACGACAAGAATATCCAAATTCCTTTACAGAGTCACAAGAGGGCATTGACACGACGTTTTTACGGAGTTTTGAGCGCTTTGAAAGGGTTTTGAGTGGTATACAGGCTTCACGACAGTCACAGGGCACTTTAGATAGCTGGTTTATGTAACAATTTGTTTAGTCAATAAACTCCATATCTCGATATATGCGCTGGCACCGAATGCATCGACTTATGGGGGCTGAGTCGATGAGGCATCATTTTGATTTCGAATCCCATGTAACGAATCATGATGGTGGGGCTTGGCGAGTGATTTATGCGTGAGTGACTTGTGCGTGAAATGACGATCCAATCAACTAACCGCGAATCCAAAACCAATGTTGCACAGCCCCTGTTTCGATCCTGTTTACCAGAGGACGATGAAGCAGCCTTTTGGCTTTTCCTGGCTTCATATTACAACAAAGGACGAGACTGTTTTTTCGAATCTCTACATTCCAAATGTTGCCCAAACCACTACTGTCTGCCTGTGCGCTTCTGGCTTGGACTGGAACAGCATCTGCTGCTCTCCGCAAATACAACTTTACAATTCACATAGGATCAAATGCGCCAGGTGATACTTCTCCGAGACTTATCGGCGTCCCTAACTTATACTGAGACTTGGAACAGATGGCTTTACTCGACAGGTTTACCTCATCAACGGACAACAGCCTGCTCCCCTCATCGACATTAATGAGGGAGATGAATTAGAAGTCTTCGTACAGAATGATCTTCCAGTAGCAAGCACGATCCATTGGCATGGTGAGTAACTCTAAAAAGCAATCTAAGACGAGTCGCTTTGACTTGAAATGAACTGTCATGAAAGCTGACATACTATGAGGCCTACTCCAGCGTGGCACACCCCAGATGGATGGTGTCCCTGGTGTTACGCAAGTTAGTTTGACCTCCCATAGCCGCCAGTAATCATCGCTGATCACGACTTCCAGTATCCCATCCCACCTGGGGGGAACTTTACCTATAAGTTCGGCACGGGAACTGAGTACGGATTTTATTGGTATCACTCCCATTTCCGCGCTTACTACGACGATGCAATTCGTGGCCCGCTATTGATTCGTCCTTCCCCGTCACGTCGTCGACCGTTCGAGAGTCTGACGAATGACACTGCCGTCATGAAGGCGCTCATGCAGGCTGAGACGGATGCAATCTCAATCATGCTGAACGATTGGACTCATAATACCTCGGACACAATTTACACGACGTACTTCGAAAATGGCGTCTTCCCCTATTGTGTTGACAGTCTCTTGGCGAACGGCAAGGGTCAGGTACGATGTCTTCCAGACTACATCCTTGAAGCTGGAACCGGTCTCGGATTAAGTCCTGCACCCATGACCATGGCAGGAATGAAAGGTAGACAGATGGCTAGCATGACGATGGCAGTGACTTCGTCGATCATGATGGGGGCCACGGCGACTTCGATGTCGATGGCACGCGGTAGCAGTAGGATGAGTATGGCAAGCTTGCCATCACAGTCGAGCATGACTGGGATGGCCGAGTCATCGATGTCGATGCCGATAGCAAGCTCTAGCATGTCGAGTATGTCAGCTATGCCAACGTCTTTAACACCTCGTGGTTGCTCTCCGCCAATGATGTTCAAACCAGGCTACAATGTGAGCTCTTTGCCGCCGGACACATGTACAAATACGACCTCGCCCTTGACTACCGTTACCGGGAACGCCACACTGGGATGGTTGGCTCTCAACCTCGTCAATTCGGGATCAGTCGCCAAGCTCAGTGTGTCACTCGACGCGCACTCTATATATGTGTACGCTGCGGACGGTCTTTTCGTCGATCTTCAGGAGGTCAAGGTAAGTCCATTACGACTATTTGCTGAAAACATTGGTCTGATTACTCCTTTAGGTTCTATACATGGCGGTCGGACAACGCTACTCCGTCATGATTAAGCTCAACCAGATGCCAGGAGATTACGCGCTTAGATTCGCTACATACCCCACGGGTGATATGCAGCAGGTGCTCGAGGGCCAAGCTGTCGTTCATTACAGTGTATGTTTGACTACTGTAGAAATCAGAATAACCGCTGACGATATACAAGAACTCTGCAACGATGAACAGCACTATACCTGCTCCATACAATGCATCCTCTGTCTGGACGCTAGTCAATGGATCAGCAAAAGGAGACGCGACTCAACTTGATCCAGCTACGCTCGCGCCATTCGATGGGAATAGGCCGCCTTCCAAGAAAGCGGATTTGACAAAGCGTTTACAAATCAGTCAAACGGGCATTGTCGAATGGGTCGTTGACAAGTACCCGTACTCCGAGGCAAAAGTACCAATTGTTTTTGGAAATAGCTCCGATGGCTGGATGGCAGGCTCGACACTCCACATGCCCTACAACTCAACGATCGACATCATTATGACTATTGCGAATGACTCTATGGATATGGTGATTATCCTCTTCCCGTTAATGTATAAGCTAACCTTGTCGGAAACAGATGGGCCACCCGATGCATCTTCACGGTCACAAGTTCTGGGTCCTAGGCTCTGGCGATGGAAGTTTCCCATATGCCTCTGTCGCAGACGCACCGGCAACTCTAATCAATACAGCCGACCCGCCATACCGCGACACCACCGACTTGCCAGCCTTCGGTTGGGTTGCTATTCGGTACGCGCAACCGCTCCTTATCTCACATAGACAACTCCACTAACACGGACCTAGTTACGTGACCGATAACCCTGGCGCCTGGCTCCTCCACTGCCATATCCAATGGCATTTAGTCGTAAGTAAAACCCCCCCCCCCTTCTTTCCTCACCACCCATCACCGAGACAATAGTCACTAATCAATCCTAGAGCGGAATGGGCCTAGTTCTTGTCGAGGGCGACAGCCAGATTGCCAGCATCCTGAAAGCAAGCAACGTCTCCACCGCATCGCCAACAGGGTCGATGACGACAGCAACAGCTACACCGACCCCTAAACCAGCAAACGCCTCCACTAGCGCTTCGACCAGTCTGGTGGTCGAGCAGGGATACCGCAGCGCGGCTATGGCCGCTGCTTTCATCGCGGCATCGGCACTTTTTCTGGCTGGACTCTTGTAAGATGAGATTTTGTATCGGGATCGTGATTTCTTGCACTGCAAGATACGCCGCTGCGTGAGCGATGTCGAGGGGAATGTACTCTAGTCTCTGTACGAGTGTTTTTGCATCGTCGTCAAAGGCCTCACCAACCGAGACTCTGGTCTTCTGCAGCATCAGCGCGTCTTCTTCCGCCATCGGCCCTACCCAGACCACATTGCGCCTCGTCCCTACGAGGTTTACTGCTGCAATCAGGTCTCGTGAAGTGACTAGTATCCACCCATTCGAGGATTGATCACAGAACATGCCGTCTATCCTGATCATGATTGTCCTCTCCGCCTGCTCGTCATCGCCTTCCTGTAGTCCACCAACTTCAAAAATGTTGCCGACGTGACAGCCGTATCCTCTCAAGTATCTGATTGATGTTATCCTTCGGACCGGCAAAGGTAACGGTCGCGCTGTTCGTAAGTAAACTGACGCTGGAGTCTTGTGACACAAGTTCAGAGCACGGACCTTCCCGCAAGCCCGCCACCAAAGTCTCAGCCAAGTAGGAATTGGACAAGCTTTGACAAGCTTTAAAGCTTGTCCAGTTCCTACGATGTGACTTGAGCTTAATACTGTCTACCATGTTGTGGCTGGCGAGACATGGGGCAGTTACGCCTAATCCAGTTTAGCCTCAGAGCAAGTTTGAGTCCGTTTCTGCACCTGCGATAAACCCCGATGACACCGTACGTCACTGGACCCTAGTTATTGGCTGATTGTCAAGAGGCAGTCATGTAACACTTTTCCGCACTTTTCTCACCATCGTACTCTATCTGCTATCTGCCAGATGTCCGATCTAAGAACCTCTTGTTTAGCAAAGTCGCAGATCTTGCACTCGCGGATGCAACAGCGAATACCATCAAGACGGATATGTCCTCAACGTTCTCTGCCGGCACCGGCACTCCACTATACTTCTCTAAGTGGATGCCCATCTCTATTACTGCTTATGCAGGGACATGTGTTTTCCTGATTGTCCTTGCTATCAGCTTCCGCGTCCTTATCGCCTTTAGGTCCGTGCTTGAGGAGCGGCGGATCAATACTGAACTTAATAGACAGTATGTTGTAAGGAAGTCGAATACGAAAGAGCGCAATAGCAGCGACTCGGACTCAAAAATTGCGCTCTTGACGGAGAATGGGGTCGAGGGGGATGTCATGGTTGTGCGCAAGCAGATGAAAGGCCCAATGCCCTGGAGCATCGCTGTTGATGGA
>JPJS01000083.1:0-45120 GCA_000750665.1 Pseudogymnoascus sp. VKM F-3557
TCAGAAGCCACTCTATTCGGTATGTCTGCTTAGACACCATCTTACCGCACATACTAATAATACAGGTCTCCGCGGGCGAGTTGGGCACGAGTGCAGAAAGCGTTGAGGCGCGCCTTCCAGGTATCTTCCAACGCGCTTCAAGATGGAAAGCTCTTCTCCTTTTGGATGAGGCGGATGTTTACCTAGAGCAGCGCTCGCCATCGGAGATAATTCGCAATGCTATAGTTTGTGTATTCTTGCGAACGCTTGAATATTATCAGGGGATTATGTTCCTGACGACTAATCGGGTTGCACATATTGATGATGCTATCGCTAGCAGAATCCAGTTCAAGATCAACTATAATCCCCTTAGCACAGATCAAAGGACGAGTATCTGGAAAGGCTTTCTGAGAAGAGCATTTACAGGTCAAGGACTGCCGGATTACCACGGCTTGGACCTCGAAAACCTAGTGCGAAAGGAGCTTAACGGTCGGGATGTAAGTCTTCTTCCCGCAGTGATAGACGATTACTAATAAGGCTCTAAGATCAAAAACTTGGTGTCTATAGCACTTGCCCTAGCCGAACAAGACGGAACTCAGCTGGGAAAACCTCATTTGGACATCGCGATTGACGCAAGTGCCAATTTCGAATCCGACTTTCGAGGCGGGGGAAGGATCGAAAATATGCACAATTACATGTGATCTGAGAAGCCCACTATGCTTCTGTGATCTTTGACCTCTGCCTGCATAAGGAGCAAGGATCGAGAGAGCTGGCCTTCATATACGTTTATTTTATTAGCAGTGTCTACTCGCGAATGTCTTGCGGGACTGTGCAAACAATAGGATAGCTTGTTTGTCTGTATCGACATCAAGTCGAAATTGTCTAGTGGCAGAAATATATATCATCTAAGTTGAGCAAGGAAAACCATAAAGTCCGCTTTGCTATCGGGCGCGGTCAGCCATGATGATAGGGAACGATAAGAGTTATCGATTTGGATGGATAGAGCTCTTATATTTAAAGCTGTCATTTAACAAGGGCTATTTTTATTATAGTCAGTCTCAGGTGCTTATGGTCAGTTTCAGGTGCTAAGCACACCTCATGGAGGTATCCGCGCCGGGCTTTAGAGAACCTGGATCAATGGGGGCTTCCCTGCGAAATAAGGTACGTACTACCCGGTTACGTCTTCCGTCTGACTCGTGCATTACCCTTGGCATTAACCATTTCAGCAACCAGAATTTCAAAGATTCTCCTGTATTAACTATGTTGCTATGATTAGCACTCCTGTGCAGATAGATGAGCGAAATCAACGACCTCCACCGACAACTTCGCAACAATCACAACAATGGTCTCGTATCCAACCTTGCGAAAAGCTGCAACGACAGAGTCGATTGCAAGGATAAGTTAGTGGATACCTGGTGTGGGTTCATTGAGACCATGAGGTGGTGAGGGTGGTGAGAGGCCATCGATATCGTCGGGTAGACCATCGGGTGGTGACCCTCGAGTTTGGGATGCCAAAATTACCGTTCCTGGAGAGATAAGATCTCTGACATCTTCATGTAGTCGTAGCTTGCCATGAAATGCCAGCGACAGTCTACGACTATCCTTTTCTGACTATAGCTTGCAAAATCACAAGAGACAGCATAAATCCATAAATCTCTCTATGACCAATAGACTCTATCCCAACATGACCAACGTACGGAAACGCCAAAGCCAGAATGCATCTAGAAGGAGAAGCACTTTGACCAACAAGGCATATGAGTACGCGGAAGTATACGGCGCAAATGTTGCCTTGATCATCTATCAAAAGGGGCGCTATTATACTTACGTATCTCCTGGTAACCCATGTTTTTCACCATCCAAGACAGAAATCGTAGGTTCACTCCTGGCTTTGATGGAATGTTACTGAATAGTGAGAAGATGAATTCATTTCCAATTCCTATGTTGAAGTGAAATATCAACGGAAACGCAATCCAGAACGTCCAGAGCAAGCAGGGATATGCCCGTCCATGAACCTGTCTTCTTGTTCGTAATACTGCACTACCTCATGTGCACAATGTGTGTTTGTAACCTTATCTATTACTTCAAAGGTCCCTTTCGTCATTGGAATATCATACACCCTGGGATCGTCTCTAATGCAAACCACTCTTCAGTCATTGCATACCTGCTGTTTACATTAAGACGCGCCAGAACCTCGGGCGTAGAAAAGAGTATTGTATATTCGTTCCGGAGAACCGGGAGTTCCACTATTTCCAGCCCTTTGACCGTTGGATTCCAGAATTGAATTTTGAGGATATCTTCTTGCAGCGACGTGGTTGAAATGGATGCTATGGTGACATCCTGACAACCTTTTTGACTCAATTCGCTGCTGCGTTTTCTCGCGGCATCTAGAACCATGAATAATCAGGACACAGCCTAAGCACAGGGTGATGTAGACTTACCGAGGGAGGCAAACACTGATATCAGGCCAGTTGGTTCCCTATTTTTATAGTCAAGCTGCCTTTCTATAATGCCTTTGCTGATTCGATGGGAGTAGTCCATGTAGAAACGTGCTTGTGAGTCGAAGCCAGAGTCCTCATCATAGGAAGTGTAAGAGCGAGCATGTTGGACGCGCCAAAAGCCGCTCGGCTTTCGTTCGCCAAACATGGAGGTTTAAGGTCCGAGACAGTTCCTTCCAGACTTATGTTTCTTTCTTATGAATTGGTAGGAGCTGAAATTTAGCACATATGTAGAAGTGAGGGCTCGGAGCGAGGTGAAATCGGAACACTCTGAAGGCGGAAATGCCGAGCACGGATCAGGTTACGTCATTAAATACTAGCGTGAAAATAAGGCGTGTCCAGCACGGCAACTGGGCTACAACGGAGGTGCTACAACGGCCAGGGCGATAGCATAGCGTCTGTCACAGCCCCAATGGGGCAAAGCCGTTCCAGGGTAGGCACATCTGTTTTGTCACGCCTCGCGTGCTGATCCAACTGTGCTAGCACGCGAGGTGTTCTACAGCAGGAGAAGTGCTACAAACTGCGTGCTACCCATAATAATCCCGTAACACATTTGGGTCAAGCCCAGTCGTGTGCCAGGCATGGTGAACGCTACCGGCTATACCACAAAGACCTTAGACGAGTTACTCTCAGGTGCTCCTGGCGAACCCTTACCACATCCACTGACTCAACATTGCAATTGATTCCATCTTTGCGGTTCCATGGACTTCTTCCTTTGCTTTTAGTCGTTCGACTTCACATCAACGTCAACCGCCTCGCCCATTGAATAAGGCTTCGATCATTTGTCTTAAGGCAGATCCATCTAATTAAATTTGTCTCCTAGTCGAAGTAATAACCCTCCTCCCAAATCTTCCCACTTCCGTTACGCACAAGCGATGGACACGAAACTCCACCGACCCCGACGCAGCCGCCGGAGATCCGCTTCCCCGGAAAGTCCCACACGCGTTGTAAGAGACAGACATTACTACCTGCGGATAGAGGAGGAGTTTGGTGCTGAAGAGGAGAGGCGATCCCGCCTAACCCAAGAGGAAAGGATGGCAGAGGACGGCCGCAAACTACAACGCCGGCTCGAGCAAGATGCCGCAATGACAATTCTCCTACAGCCGTCCCCGCCAATACATATGAGACGAGCACATTGCCGGGCAAGCGAGTGTATCATCGCAAATGCGTCGCCAAGAGGCGATAGCCTGATCGTAGCTGATTACCGAATTGCTCTTGTGAGCGATCACCTTCAGTACTTCCACATATCGTGCCTAGAGAAGATGATCGACCTTCCATCGCTAGCGCCGTCTCGATTTAAGCTCGACACGGATGGTTATCGGTGGAATGACGACTCGCCTTGGACCTGGGGCCTGATGCTGCGGAAATGGTTCCAGCATAGCGGGTGCGTCGACCTCGCCAGGATTGCAGGATACATTGACACGTATGACACATTTGAGACAGAGCACGGCGCTTTTAGCACAGCACATATCGACTGGAAGCTAACTCACTAAAACCAATGTACGGCCGATCGAGGATCTTGCGGCTGTCCGCCCGAGCCGGAAAGGCCAGGATCGCCACAACTGGAGGACTATAAAACGGGAGACACCAAGGCATTCTCTATCAGTGAGGTCCTTCAACATCCATATGTGGGAAGACTATTCACGGAGATCGTTATCCAAGGTGCCCTGTCCTAGCTTCTTAATGGTCCCAGAGCAGGAATCAAAGGAGGCTGAGCCTGATAACGACGATGGCTCGCACCTCCGGCTGAGGTCCGTAAGCCAGGGTAGCATCTCTCCCCCTCGCGAAGACGACGAGCAAAGCAGTATGTTGAACAGCGACCGCAAGTGACGACCAATGAGCCCACCTCCTGGCAGCTCATACTTGTGACCTAGCCAGCCAGGGATCGTTTAACAATTCCCTTGCCGTCATTCGCTTCTCCGGTTCCCATTGCAACATCGACTTAATAAAGTTGAGAAATAGCTCTTTATCCTTCCCGTTGAGATTGTCCTCCGCAGCCTCGAGACTACTAGACGGCAAAAGCGGTAAGCGTTCTGGCTCATTCTCGTCTGGTTCAAGCCATTTGCCATTCCCGTCGAACCATTCCGCAGATCTCTCACCCCGCTTGATGAGCTCCAGTGGTGGTGGTCCGAGAACGGAAATCAGTTCTGTAAGATGAGCACGAGTTGTGTAGCGGCCTCGTTTCGGATCTTGCCCACTAAAGAGATGTTTGCCTTCAAAGATATCCCATATCTACTACCAAGTCAGTAAAAGAGTCTCACGATCCTATTTTGCGCTTGGAAAATGGTCACTCACCATGACGCCGACGTTCCAGATATCAGCGCTATAACTCCACGGGAGATGAAGCATCACTTCTGGACACCTGTAAACATCGGGGTAGGCGTCATCGTCGTTAGTGTTTGTCCCATATACCGCATTTCCAAAGTCGCAAAGTACTGGCTCCCCAATAGACTCTGGCATATCTAGAGTCCGGGAAATATATATTTCTCGATCCACCGCTTTCTTTCGCGGTGAGGGATGAGCAATCTCGGCCTCCTCAAAAGCAGCAAGAATAGAGGTATCTTCGATAAGATGAAGAATGTTATCTGATTTGATGTCTAAATCAAATCAAATCAGCAGAGATTCTACCATGAAAGCCAGGAGTAGATTAACCTGTGTGGATCAACTTCCGGTCCGTGTGAAGATAGTCTAACGCAAGTAAAAGGCGTTGGAGGTTCACACGAAGCAGGTCTTCCGTGAGCCTATCCCGACCACTCCGTTCGAGGAGTGTCCTTATACTGTCCCAGAGTGGTTCATGTACTAGGCATGGATGTTTACCTCCACGATTCATCAAATCAAATGAATCAAGAGCAGTGCGCACGTAGCGGTAGCCAAGTCTTGATTTATTTCCTTGGCTAATGTGCTTATAAATGGCAATCTCATCCGTATCCTGGCCATCATTTGTAAATATTTTGACGGCAACGTGACGATGGGCTCTTTTTTGAAATTAGCCTCATCTCATGTTAGGGGATAGCATCGCTGACTGTAAATCCCGTGCAAGCCAAACCGTTGACGAATTTCCAAACCCCAGCTTTCCGACGATTTGATACCGCGAGGAAAGAACATCCCCAATCCGCGCTGGGTAATATCGCTCAATTCCGAAATTTTCCTCTTCAACCTTTTCTGACGGGTTGATAAATGGGATTTTCACATTCGAGTATTGCCGTGGTGGAGAGGGTGCCCGTCTGACGGCACTTTTGGCCCACTTTAGGAGTCCAGCCATGATTGAGATATGCTTGGTAATCTAACGTGATACTTCGATGTGGCTTTGATGGTTCACAGGAAGTATTCAAGGAGCTGGAGGGTGGGAATGAATCGGAGAAAGGGACGAGGCTGGGTACACATCCAACAGTTGGTCCGAGCGTGCAGTGGATACGTCATCCCCTCGGCTGTTGACGCGCGCGCATGAAGACTTATGAATTGTTTTGCACAAGCCACTTAGATAGGAGGAGTTATTTAGCCCACGCTTTTTAAAGGTATGATGAAGTGGTGCCCCTGCAGTGGCTCACCTCCCAACCGCTATTACTATGTTGAACGTGCGACGTGGTTGGTTGGCACACTGAACGCTCAGGCAAAATAGCGCGGCCAGGCGTCTTTTGTGAGCCCCCTATAGGCCACCCTCAGCGGTTATGGTCACACCTCCTTGATGAAACCCAACACATTGACAGATCATTGAAAAGTTGTTGTTCCCGTACTTTGTGGCCCAATCATCCTATCCGGGGGAGACCTAAAAACTCAACACCTGCATCTGTCTCAATATCCACAGGCTGGGGTTCACGAAGCAGTACTTAGACCAACGAATCAATGCTTGTTAAATCTTCAGAGACGTGTCGAACCTTGTCAAGAGCGGGCGTCTCCATGCCGGCCACACAGTCCGAAACCAACTGTGATTTCAGTATCTGAATCCGGTATTATTCTTTAAATAACAACTCGTGCCAGGCGGCTTTGCTGGCTAGGTTGAAGTACCAGGGCGAATTGTATATAAGAACGCAAAACGGCCTTGTGATTTCTCCTCCAGCATCTCCTGCAACATCAATATAATCATCAGGTGCCGTTATTACTTGTATTAAAACTTGCCAGCTTCGTTTCTGCCCTTCTGCGTTCGGACCTTACGCTCTTACTTTTTTCCATCAACATTCCGATTAACCACATCATCATCATCATCGTCATGCGTCCATTCAGCACTTCAGCAAGAGCTCTTTTCAAAAAGCTCGGCTTTCCGGTCGAAAGCATCCCTGGACCCCACAGATCTGCCTATGACAAGTTTTTTGCGCCTGGTGGAGGCGCTGAACAGGTATGAGTATCTTTCCCTTTATCATAAAATGGCCTTTTGACACGGCCTTCTAGAAATTTGGGAAAATTAAATCTGCACTAGTTCGGTCTCGTGGTGGAAACCCAGTCCATCAGTCTTCATATAATAAGGCGGACAAAGCTTGGATTATCAGCGTTTTCGTTGAAGGGGAGAAAGACAAGGCGGCCTGTCACATTTACGAGGACGGAACGGGGACTAGAAAGAAGGGTGACCGTCGAGAATAAGTAGCTGCCTTCTGTGCTTTTTGACAGTATTACATTACAGTTCTCACCGTAGCATATATCTCCCAATACGCAAATAATTATCACATACGACCATAGACTCAAGAGAACTGGGCATCCCGTCCGCTCTGCCATACATAACCTTGAGATCGGTGGATTAGTAGTTGGGTGGGTGACCACCAGCGAATACCCACTGTTGTATGTAATTTTTTATTTTTATTATCCAGTTGTTCAAGATATATATAGTTCGTCTCTAAGTTTAATCTCGTGCACCTCATCCACGTGAATCTTGAAAAGCACAACTTTGTCGAGAACTACCCCTTCCGCCTTGCACACTGGATGGCAGCATTCAAATGCCCCTGTAGTATTTTTTTTTAAATGCCTCTCAACGTGGTCCATCATCTTGTCGGGTTTAGAGAAGGTCCGCATTCGTCTTTCATAACTCTGTCGATCGTCACCAATACAAAATATGCACTGAGTTTTCTTGCATTTAAGAGGGAAAATATCAGGAACAGGCGATTCTTCCTTCGGCACGGGGGATTCTCCAAGAGGAGATGCCGAAGACGATTTGCTCAGCTGCGACTTATGACACTGGACTTCTTGGCGACGAGATAGTGCGACCATTGTGTCGATGGCACGGATCCGTCGCATGGCGATGCCGCGTGGATTGAGATCCTTCGAGAGGTCGCACATGATTTCTTGAAGCTGGGTCCGTTCCGGCAGCTGGTGCTTGACGACTGGCTCAACATATGTCGGTGCCACGACTGTGACCTTCTTCATGATCTTCTCAAGCTCTTCGTTGTGGATACGGTAGAAGTAGTCCCGGCGGTACTCCCTCTTGAGCTCTTGCTCAAGCGTCTTAGTTACCGTAGCAATCTGTCTATTTAATTGACGATATTCTTCACCAGCTTCTGTTCCAATCGAACCCTGAACAAATGCTCGTCCATACAAACGCTTAAGCTCCAAGCGAAGCTCTTGCTGCTCAAGCTTCGTTACCGTAGCAATGTGTCTATTTAATTGACGATATTCTTCACCAGCTTCTGTGCCAATCGAACCCTGAACAAATGCTCGTCCATACAAACGCTTAAGCTCCAAGCGAAGCTCTTGCTGCTCAAGCTTCAGCTGTACCAGCTCTGGATCGGGCGGGAGGTCATCGCGAACCTCGTCAGGCACAGTCTGCGGCGCACGGGGATCACAAGTGAGGCTCATGTGCGTGAAGGCCCGGAGAAAGCCGGAATCGGTAGGCTGGTCTAGCACTGCATCTTGGACGATGAACCTGACTTTCTCATTGATGTATGATCCGCAAAATACGCCAGTCTGAGGGTTGTGCCTTAGTATCTGGTCGCGAACTGCTGTCGTGGCAGCCCCTACGCGCTCGTTAGTTAGAGCAAACTATGATCAATGGGGAGTTTACCGTCAACAGCGTTTCCTGTGCCTCTACGAAAACAGTAGCTCGTTATCTTCTGCTCAAAACCAGTCGCCCAGCCGAGACGATCAAGATAATAAGCGTAAGTCGAGTAGCGTAGAGCCTTCCACTCCGACGTACGGAACATATCACATGTGCGTACGGCCTGACGAAATATGGGTTTTTTAAGCATCTTTGGCTTCCAGTGAATTAAGACGGCTTTCGTAGGGTGCTGCAGATGACTTGTGAAGAAAGGCTCTGCCTGCGACGAGCCTTCCACCTCAATTGCATCGTCCTTTATTGCGATAGCCAAGACATGGCTAATAGGGCAAAGTATGGGAAGGGCTTCTTCATGAAAGAGGAAAGTCGTGCTAAAGTCATGAGGTTAGTTAGGAGAAGGGAGAGGCATTGTGGAGGGACATACGGTTTCGGTTTCCTATCAGCACCTTTGTGATGGGAGAAAGTGATCTCCATTCCTAAGAGGTCTCGTTTGCCCTGTGTAGGGTTCCGAACAATCCAGAGACGGATATCCTCGTAGCATAAAGTCTTATATTCGCGTTCCATAGTGTTGGGGTCGAAGTAATCATCATCATATTCAGTATCGTTTTTATTAACCCATGGCTCTTGCCGATGATAATTCGGCTCGTCTAATCCTTTTTCCTCATCTACAGACTTATCTTTATCCAAGCCGATAGCGGCATCCCAGGCTTCGACAGGTGGATGCTTGCTAGAGGCAGCCTTTCTGCCTGCTCGCTTCGAGGCATCAGCGAGCTCGCCAGGTCGACAACCAGTATATATAGACAGGAGCATCATTGTTGCGAGAGTTAACCGCTGGTCCTCAGTCGGAAATATGGAAGTATCCCGAGCCCAGAGGTGACTGAGGAGGAGAAGGACATCATCTGCTCCTAACACTGGTTTGGCCTTCATGGTCCGTCTGAGTTTGAATTCGTCTGCCAAGGTCGCATCTAGATACTACACAAACGACGTCAGCGTTATGCCTTCTGTAAGTAACATTGAATACAAGAGCATACTTTGAACACCTCTTTTGCATCGTTTGTATCCATGTGATGCCCATTGACCCGATTGTAGAGTTGTTTGAACTGAAGCAGGTACTGGTGGACAGAGTTGAACGCCCTAACTTTATAATTTTCGCAGATGAAGCATAGGAACAACATCGTCATCCCCCTATCGCATTGCTGCACAGCTCCTCGCACGTTGTCCACTCCCTGAAAAGCGCAGAACCTCATGCCGAGTCAGTAATAATCGGAGTCTGAAGGGGATGATGCGACTTACTTGACCCACTTGCGCCATATTCCTCGGACATTCTCCTTCGTGGCTTCAGCGTCCTTCGGATTCCTAGATTTAATTGCATTGAACTCTTGACCCATAACCCGGTAGTCCTCGGCAGTGCGCTTCGGCTTCATTAGATGTTGAGCACGTCTTGTTCGTTTAGCAGCGAATCTTATCAAGTTCTGCTTCGCGGTAGGTAGTTGTCGTTTGGTGGACATGATGGGCGACTCAATGATAGACTTGGGCAATCATCTCCATCCCTGTAGATGGCCGTTATTTGGAAGTTGAAGGCCTCTTTTTTGGTTCCAATCTATGTCTTGACAATATCATATCCCCAAAAAGAATAAAAGAAACCACACATCGTAATGCCCAATAACAGCGCGGAGCGAACAAAACGCTGACTTCCAAATAACCAGCAGGAAGAATCCGTCATCTTGAGCCTGCAACTATAGATGTCATCTGTGACATCAACTATCCAGTGAGACATCGTTCTTGTTGTCCGCAATTGAATGCTGACCGAAATCATGCAGATGACCGAGAAGGCAAAACACTGCGGCTTCGCTTCGATATAATATATCGAGAAGAGCTAAAATGATCGAAGGACGCCACGAAGGAAGTTCGAGAACCAGTGCATCGAATAGCTCATAACACTTTAGGAGGAGTATTATAAGTAGCTTTGGAGTATGGGGAAGCCGCAATCCCAAGGGCGCTCGACAAAAAGAGTGACAGACAATTTTCGGAAAAGGAAAATCACCTTTATGGAAAAGGCAGACGAGCTGAGGAGCGAGTTTGGCTGTGACATTTACATTTTGGGACGGAGGAACGGAAAACTGTTCAACTACACATCTAGAGATGGGCCTTTCTGGCCGCTCAGCTTGACGGAAGTCGTGAGTGCCGTTCTTCTAGTCCGAGGCTTATAATTTAATAATTTGTAGGATCAGAGTTATCCTAGGGCAGAGAGATATGCACCTGCTAGCTTCTTAAAACGAGGCACCAAGTCTCTGCTTGAGGGCCGGAAGGGACGAGGCAACCCCGTGGTAAGAATTGAGGACTTTCAGACAAAAACATAACGGGTGCTACGGGGTTGGTTGGCTCTATCGGTTTGAGGACTTAGCGTTCGTCTACTTATTATGAAATTCAACTTATTTCCAGCGATCCAATGCACCTCTGGCGGGATTGAACGTGACGTCTGTAAATTCTATATGGATTTTCTTTAGTTTTTGAAATTTTGTTGTACAGTGCAAGCCCCTCTTTGGTGCACGTGATTAGCTCTCGTCTCGGTTCGCTACCTCTTCCATACGTGAGCGTGTCGAGATCAAACAATAAAAAAAAACGTCACCCGTTTGAACCAATTAAAAGATTTATACATATGAATATTATCACGTAATAGCGTTACCAATCAACAGTAGCTTTATTCTTGGAGGCATTTCTTGATTCTTGCGATGTTGGTATTGACAGAGATTAAATTACCCCGCGATTCTATATTTAGTACATTTGGGAACCTCCCCACGATATCAAAACAAAAGACGAGAGAAATGGGACTCTGTCGCAGGTGGGCGGTCGCAAAACCCTGTAAATGTGGTGACCAAAAACCTTCGTAACTACCTACGTTCGGACCGAACCGTTCGGTAGGCTAGGTTGGTTGGTTACCGCAGCCCGCGGCGGCGGTTTGTCATCCGCGGCGCAGCCATACGTCATCGTAAAAACCAGGACGGCACCCAACACCCACTGGTCAGTCTGTGCACCCCCACAAGTTATAGTGGGCACTTATTCGCGTCAGCATGTTTTGGGGGTCTACGCCAACCCCCCATTGACAGATTTTATACCTCTTCTCTTCCCCTCTTGGAAACCTCGCCTCAAATCTTCTACTCAGAAACGGCAATTTGATAATCTAGAGGGCTTGACAAGTCCTTGCAAGAGGAAACGGAAGTCGGCCAGGTCTGCCACATCTGCCAACAAGGATACGACTGTCAAAACATCAGCTACTGTCAATGAGTCCAGCGCCGACGTGGATACGGAGTTCGGCGCACCGACTGCTGTAGATGGGCACCGTACCGATGTGGCTGCAGAGGACACAGGGGTCGATACAGTGACTGCAGTCGATGGGCACGGCACCGATACGGCTCCAGAGGACCCATCGGCTGGTACCCCTTCAGGACATGTTAACTCCTTACAATCGTCGATTGAAAGCACTTCTCACCGGCCATGGACTCCTGGCTCAATAACGGGCACCTTGAACCCCGAATCATTATTCACGCCAGAAAATACCCAAATAGGAGCCCAGCCTAACCCTAAGTTAGATCACTCCCAGGTCACTGGGACTCTTAACCAGATGCAGGTTTCAAAGCCTGACGATGATGCGAATGTACATCTGCGCTGGGAGGCTGTCATTGAGCAGAATGAAACAGGTCCTTGCGAGTCGTGGAGGGTCTTGGTCATCGCTAGTAAGGCTATCAAGCCCTTTGAACCGCTTGTCCGTGCCGCTCCTCGAAACGAACAATACCTTCTACACCAGGCATTGGAATTTGCGAAGAGAGGCTTCATGAAAAGGACCTCGGTAACAAAGTTGAAGGCTTAACTTATGAAGGTGAGAGTAATCAAGGATTCTGAGATTGAACGAGTTGGAATCCTGGGTGTTCGGGTCCAATCGAGACATCATAACGTGATCCTAGGATTTAAGGCGGCGGCTTGGAAAATTATCCGGACACCTCAAAATCACAACAAATTATATTGCTAGATCGGCGTAGAGAAGCCCTTAACATAGTCTACATATCTAATTGCGTAGGCATTGATAAAATCAATGCATTAATCTCACCTCGTGTGATTTTATCCACTTTGAAATAATTCCATCCAGCTTTGCTGTGCGCATTCCGTGCCCGTACCCCTGATTTTAAATTGCGCCATACAATCTCAATAGGTGATAAGTCCGGACTTTGCGGTGGTCACTTTAGACAGTTAATACCGTGTTGCTGTTCCAGATTGCATTTCGGTTATTATTTGTTTTTGTCTCGTGAGCACCATCGTTATCCTCTTGTAAAATGCGCTGATGGTTATGTGCTTGTGCAAAGGTAGGTTACTTGATTCCCCCTAAACAGTCTCGTAAATAATACTAGAATTTCGGATTTTCCGTGCACAATGGGGGGCAAAGGCCAGGCGTCCTGCCTGAGCCTGAAGATCGGCTGCAAAGTCTCAGGTAAAAAGGGCTGGTAATTCACTACGTCTCATGAAAAATGAGGACTACGTGTTACGCTACCTTCAGTTGAAAAACGTTACCTATGAAGGTGGCCACCCTAGTCATTGCAAATTATTTAGTGTGCTTGTGCTCAGGGAAGCCAAGCATAGACTAGTAATGAATCTTGGTTTTTACGCAAATAACCCAAGCTTCTGAACATGTTCAGAGTTTAGCGAGTCCCAAGGTCGGGCACGGGCAACTTTTAACACTTCAATGTTGGTCGAGCCATTTTCTGAACACAATTTCAGCAACCATTCGACTGTAGTGTCTCCAATATATCCGCCGCGGAAACACCGTGTGAGCTGGAGGCAAGGTGTCACAATCAGCCGCAGTCTGTGACCTTCTTCACTGAACATTATAGGACCTGAGATAGCTCAATAGCTCTGTAAAAATGGAAGGTAGCTGACTTTAAAGAGAGATCAGTGGGCGGTTTGTAAAAGGGGAAATAGCTGATGATACGAGCATTCTCATTGAATTATGTACATGATGCTACTGTAAGATACCATGACTTGAAGTAACGCGATAGAGTGTCCTTAGATATTTTGGAAGCTCAGGTCTGTGGCCATCGCTGGCTTTGGTCGTAACCAGGGGCACAGGTCACATTTGAAGTTGAGAAAAAGTCAACCTTATATCAATCGGAGTTCAAAAAAGCGATGGTTTTGTTGCACCTCGCATAATTGCCAGGACCCTCATATCTGTAACCCCCCGCTTCCGCGATTCCAAACCGAATCAGCTCACCGATTCATTTCCCATGGCCCCGCGGATCACTATATCTCCTGACACGACACCATTGTGAGACTGTTATTCCTTTGTCCCAAATTCAACTTATCCTTCGCGGACAACGCAGACGATAAGTTCGGTCATCCCCTTTTTTTAGCCCGCAGAATCAGAATTATTCTTCCGCAGTCAGCTCTCGAAAAAGATGGCACGAAAGAGTCAGTCACTATAGGCATGAACTTAGATGACAGCTTGCTTTTTGTCTTCAGAATCAGAATCGTTCTCGCGTAGTCTCCGCAGCGCTGCCAAATGTCATCGTGAAAACCAGCACGGCACTCAACACCCAGTGGTCAGCAGTGTTTAGTGCAGATACCCCCACAGCTATTGGTTGTAAGGACTGGGCGCACAAGTTATAGTGGGCACTTAAATCGCGTCAGCATGTTTTGGGGGTCTACGCCACCCCCCATTGTTAGATTCTCTTCTCTTCCACTCTTTAATGTCCTGGTCCATTTCTCAAAACCTGCCAACAGGTAGGCCATATGCCGCACTGACATCGTGGCCTCATTTCAGAGTTACGAGTGGTTATCCGCGCCTCGAATCAAGCTCCGTTAAAAGTCAGCAGTGAAAGTAACAACCACTGCGTAGATTTGCCCCCATTTGAACCAGTAACTACGAGTGTGTTCGCACTCAGTATATCTGACCCCGTGACTTGACTTCGAAGGCGGTTTGAAAATAGCCCAGGCACTTGGCACACACTAACGCGAGTGCCTGGGCTATTTTTCAAACCGCCTTCGACCTTGGGTCACGTGCTATTCATATAGCGCTGTCTGAGCCTCAATGTGTCTGATCATTGTTGCTGTGTTATGTGTGTGAAGGCAAACTGTAAAGTGCTGTCCTGTACGATGTGCGTGTCGCACTCGCCCATGCTAATCTTGGTTGAAACCAAACGTGGCTATCAGGTACCAGCCAATACAATCCCTTCCCATCCCTTTCCCATCCCATGTACCTTCAGCTGTTGCCCTATTACTCTGGTCGACCCATCCCACACCCGTCCTCGTACCAAATTGTCCAATGTCGTATACGTACAACCCATGCAGGTACATGTACTTTATATGGCTACCTCCATACTAAATCATGTACCTTATCACAACCTCGTACGTAGCGTCCCTTGGCCCCATTGTTGTGAGTTATACGAGGGGATCTAACTCCAGGATGCGGGTTGGCCGACGATGGGTTCGTTGATTGCCCCCTGCCCCTCCTTTCTCCTCTCTCGTCTCTAATTACCTCTCCCGCTATTTTGACTTTACTTTTGACGTGCCTATATGTCCCTTGCCTTGCGACTTTTGCCCCAAGGTACTGTAAGTACTCTGCTGTGTGCTCCATTCAATTCTCATATTACGATTCCCCTGTTCTTATTGCTTGCTACCTTGTGCTCTACCACCTGTTACCTCACATTTTTACCTTATTTCCTCCCCCCAGAGTTACACATTCATTTCACCGTCCTTTATTCTCAACTCTCACTCAACGGACTATACCTTCTACGTTTTTGTATACACTTGCATCCCACTTTTGCTGCTCCTGCTCCGCTTTCACTCTTGCCCAATCCCCTGGGGCGCTCTTCCTTCTTTCCCTCGCTTCGTGCGTTTGCTTCCAGCTTCAACCTGCCACCAAGATGAGCCGCTCTCGCCGCCAGATCGAAGGGCTCATTGCGAATAATCAATCCATCGTCATCTTCGACAACAAGGTCCTGCGCCTGGACAAATGGCTCGAGAGGCATCCGGGAGGCAAGCTGCCGATCCAGCACTAGTGTGGGGAGATGCCACGGACGAGATCAAATGTAATTTTAGCG
This sequence comes from Pseudogymnoascus sp. VKM F-3557, assembly GCA_000750665.1. Classification (NCBI taxonomy): domain Eukaryota; kingdom Fungi; phylum Ascomycota; class Leotiomycetes; order Thelebolales; family Thelebolaceae; genus Pseudogymnoascus; species Pseudogymnoascus sp. VKM F-3557. The sequence continues at coordinate 15,540 of JPJS01000083.1, forward strand.
TTACTCTCACTCTTTCTCTATCCGAACTATCAAGCTCTCATGGACCTTGCCGCATCAAGCACCTGCCACCTGCCATTGAGATGTTCCAACTCATCTGTCTTCCCCCTCCAAACCAAAGAACAAAAACTAAACAAAATGTGTCGATCAATAGCTACCACTCTCCGGAAACCCTACCGAGGATGGATAGCTTCCGAATTGGATACATAGACGGGCCATGGGTCAACTTTGAGCCTCCCATCTCGGGTGGTATCTTCCGCCTATACGAAGGGGAAGATAATATGCGAAAATGCGCAAAGACGATCACAACACTCTCTGGCCCTCGAAGACATCAGCTCTCCCTAAAACGGATGGGACCTGCAACAAGAAGGCTGCACCGCAGGAAAGCTGGTGCTCAGCAGCGCGCCGGACAAGATGGACGTGAACCGGCTGGTTACTGCCACGTTGGACAAGTTCCCGAGAAGCTGCACGCAGGTCTCGCCGAGCGACTGGAGATCGACTTGGACATTGGCAGATTCCATCTGTAGACCCGACACGCAGAGGACTATCATAGCAAGTACCGCGCGTTACACCAGAAGGTTGAGGAGAATGGCCATTACGAGTGTCGCTACTTGGAATATGGAAAGGAGTGTATCCGCTACGTCTCCATCTTCGTCCTCTCCATGACGGCGCTGAAGTACGAGTGGTATATGACCCCCGCCATGCTCCTCGGGCTGTTTTGGCACCAGATCATGTTCACGGCTCAAGACGCTGGCCACATGGCTGTCACCCATAACTACATCGCCGATACTCTCATTGGAACCTTCATTGCGGACTTTTGCTGTGGATTATCCATTGGATGGTGGAGGAGCAGCCACAATGTCCACCATTTGGTTCCAAACCACCCTGTAAGCACCCATTGAACACCTATATAAAAGGCCCCACTAACCACATCTCTCAGGCCCACGACCCAGATATCAAGAACGTCCCCCTCTTTGCCAACTCCCCCGTGTTCCTCCAGTCCCTCCGCCCACTACAACTTCGACTTCGCCTGGGACCGCGCCTGCGAGATCGCCATCAAGTTCCAGAAATACACCTACTACCCCTCATGGGAATCGCGCGCTTTAATCTCTACCTCTTCTCCTGGCTGCACCTGATCTCCCCGCGCGCCTCCAACAAGGGCACAACCGCCTGGACGCGCCCCACCGAAATTATTTTCATGGCCTGCTACTTGAACCTCTTCGGCTATCGCCTCCTCTGGCTCACACTCCCCACTTGGACCCTCCGCGTGGCTTTGTCCTCGTCTCCCACATCATCACATGCCGCTTCACATCCAGATCACCCTTTCCCACTGGGGCATGTCGACCGCCGACCTTGGCGCCACCGAGTCCTTCGCCCAGAAGCAGCTGCGCACCACCATGGACATCGACTGCCCCGCCTGGCTGAGATTTATCCACGGCGGTCTCCAATTCCAGGCCGTGCACCACTTGTTCCCGCGCGTACCCCGCCACAACCTGCGCCGTGTGCAGGCGCTGGTCCGTGAGTTTTGTAAAGAGGTCGACATCGAGTGTACCATCGTCGGGTTCTTGGATGGGAACAAGGTCATGCTGAGCAGGCTGGGCGATATCGCTAAGCAGGTCGATATCATGGTCGCGTGCCAGAAGCACACTGTCGAGATGGGGATATGAGCACCTGAGCCGACTGCTTCGTTATGAATATGTCTCCTTTAGCGTTGTTATTTTTGTTTACTGCTTGTTTTGACTATTTGGCGGATGATAAGAGACTACAGTACCATCTGGTCGGGCGCATAAAACTCATCCACAACCTGCATTTTTTATTGGCTGGGTAGGGGGTAGGGGGGTTGAGTCCCCGAGCCCGCGGCGAAGGGAGGGTTTTTACTAGCCCTCCTTCCTTTTCTTTTCTTTGTTGCGAGTACGATGGAGGATGGGGAAATCACATGGTGGATATACATGAGCGATGCAATTATAGATGCGATAATAATAGACGGTGGACGACCTCTGCAAGAGAAGCGAGGTTGTGAGTGAGATGGGAAGGGAAGCGAATGGACGATCCGAGTTCAGAGACTACTTCTGTAGGATGAATTACAGATAATAAAGGAACTGTGAAAGGAGAGATGTCTCGATTTGTGTAAACTTGGTCTTGAGGATGTACTGTTTCGTGACATCAAAACTATATGCTGCTCGTCTCCAGATAGCTCCCCTCGATTCAGGCTTAGTACTGTCACAATGGAGTATAATCATTAATTGGCATCTTTGATGGGTTAATAAGGATTTGAGGTCATAAGGGCGAAGCTTCTGATGCGTGGAAGGTAGAGTTTTGAGGTTGGCCAGTTCCCTAACCTTCCTCATGGTTCTAAGGCTAATGCTTAGCGTCTGACTCATTGCCGCTGGAGTCCTGTCAACCTTTATTAAATCCCGAATCCCGTATTATTCGAAGCACATTTGAGCAACTCTTCGACATGGTAGTGAACGATGTTCCAAACCTTCAAGGCCTGTTTGCCAAGGCCTTCAGGCGATTGCACACGCTAATGGGGCGAGAAGAAATGGAAAAGTTCTGTGTCGCAATCTCCAAAAATGAGAAATACCTAAATGGGAAGGGTAAATGGAAATTGCCCATGGACTTGGAGTCGATGGAAAATGTCAAGGAGTCGGTGCCTGAGCAACCCCCAAGAAAACGTAAGAGAGCGCTGGATAAAAATGAACGCTTGGACATGACGGCTCAAAACTTCAAGAAGAATGCCGTGAGCAATGTCAATGGCCTAATTGAAGGCCATTGGCACGAGCTCAGCACTAAATCGTCAGAGATCACCAGTTGTCAGCCAGAGTCTGATCAGCCGAAACGTACACTTCGCCTCAATCAACACCTCGAGCTACTTCAAGAAACGAAAGCCGATCAAATCCGCTGGATGTGGAAAGGGATAAAATTGATTCGACATTTGCGGTCATATGAGGATTTCCTTGATGAATCAGGGTACAAGAAGAAGAAACGTAAGTCTAAAAAAGCTCGTGACAAGTATTTAAGATACATCTACGAAGGTAGGGAATTGGACGAGGCGAAGGAAAAGGATGCGAGGACAGGTTTGACTGAGCATCTACGCTATGGAAGGAGGTGGATGATCTTTATAGATGCTTTAACGGCTGGATTCGTTATCGTTTGCGGTCCGAACTTTGCAACGAAAGTAATGTAAGTGTTCTGATACGATGCTGACGAACCATTACATTTTTGACGTAATAAAAGCAGCAGGACTGACTACACGCTGCCGGATCTGGAGACCCTTGCGAGCCAGATTAAAGAGTCTAGGATTTATCGGCTATGCGAAGCGTTCACTTTGCCGGGTGAGCAGTTACTTAATGTTGGTCGTTTAGATGGTGAGTACACCAATAGGGATTTCGTGCTGGCAGAAGTGCAGCGAGTATCTCCTGCTTTGAACCAGCTTAGGTTGTGACGGGGTCAGGCACGCGAGAATGCCCCGCATATGAGACGAGATTCGCAAGACTCGGGATGGAAGGACGATTTCGGCGGTTCTGAACAGAATTTTGCGAGGCCGGGTAGTTGGAAGTCGGGTGATAGAATTGACCTCCCAAAACATAATCATAATCATAAACACAGCCCATCTACTCTTCCCGCCCGTCTCAAAACCTGCTTCGAGAACAGAGAATCTGTCTCGCGCCTTCATCTACTGATGAGCTCATCCAAGTCTAATCCCTCCCTTACCGCAGTTGATACAACGCGCCTGGAGTGCTTCGGCAATCTGGTTTGGACCACAGGAGTGGCAATGACCTCTCAGAGGTGCTGAAGTACTTCAAAAGCGAACTCCGGTACATTGCTCGCAAAATATCAAGATTGGCGCTTTGCATCATATCTCGAAATTTCATTCTAGCATACTCGACAGCGATGGCCCGTTGGGGGTTGGTTGATGAAGGTATGGTGCAGACAGGATCACGGATAGGTATTCTTCTGGTTTGGGCCTTTCGCCGAGCGTAGATTTGAACCTCTTCCCTGTGAGCCCCATCAAAGACGGTACCTCGTATTTAGAACTTGAACCTGCGAATGTAGTTGCAGTTCTTTGCTCTCGTTAATCGCTCGTTGTATATACCGGTATAGAAGTATTTCAGCATTATACAGGCACCGGATCATCGTCTTCTAGGTCAATGACACCTGTAAATTCCTCTTACGATGTGTGAGATTTCGAGTTGGATGACGATCATCCTCGAGATAATGACCTTAAAGCCTGCCATACATGCTGCATGCAAAACCTTCGAGAAGTTTCCATGCGCTAAGCCGAAAGGAGCGACGTTATGCCGTACCCCACCAAAGGCCCCCCAGCCTTGCCCAACCTGCAAGTGCGTGCGTGTTTGCCCGCCATCCTCAAAAGTTTGCCAACGGGTCTGGGCAACAAACGGAAAGAGGTAATAAAGATTCTTATCTCTTAAAATTCGTGCGCGGGTGCAAAAAATAAGGGCAGCAGACATCCTTGAGGTAGGAAATTCTCGTGGTATTTTAAGTCGCGGTTGAACCCTGTGTATAATAATCTCGCCCTCAGAATACGGTGAGACTTGGCTGCCACCTGGGTAGAGTATCCCTCTGGCGGAAGATTCCCAGGCTCTAATAAAGTACAGCGGTGGCGAATGGCAAACAATAAATATTCTAGATTCCAGTCTATGGTAGCAAATGCGAACAAGGCACAGCCACTAAATCCACGTTTGAAACTATGATCTACCTGCCTTTGTTTATGAGTAAGTATGTGAGTTGTCTAGCCGAACGGCACCCCTCCGTGGTGATGTCCAACAATCGATGATCACAGTCCATACTTCAAGTTGGAGGGGGAAGGAGGCTGCATCCAAGGAATTTTCCGCAAACGTACAAGCACAAGTCTCCCTTATAATTCTTCTCAGTGTCAACGCTGACTACGATCTATCTTTGCAGACAGAGAGAAGCTCCGGGCCCAGGTCTTCGAGACCAGCCATTGCGGTGCTCCAGTTGTGGCTACCAATGCGCTCCATGTTTCTTACGGGAGCTCTTACGGATATATGGGCGAGCTCGACTCCTTGCACAATGTCGACAATGTTCCAGAGAGGCGGATGAGACCGAGCAATAGACATTTCGCGGATCAGTTCAGGACTCTCAAGTCACCACCAGATCGATGACTTTTCGACGCACCGCCGTTTAAGGACACGATAGCTTCAGGTAACACCTGGAATGCAGACAAGGGCTAAGAATGAAACAGCTAGGCATGTGCACCTTCGGCAGGGCAACTTCTGCTTTCGACACAGTACCCTCTAAATCCATTTCTACAGATGATGACAAGAGCACGGACTATGGTTTCGTGCCTGCGGACTACGAGTGGGAATAGCGATCAACATCACTATCTTTAACTTATGTGAAGAGTTACTGAGCATATTCTCCCTTTGGGAGAAGAATGCATAGAGATACTCGTCGGGCTGGCATTCTGCTTCCTGCCTCGCGTGTCCTCCAAGGAGTGCAGAGCCACCAAATTGTGCACTCGCGCATACCATACCTCAGGCAATTCAAATCATATTGATAGCCTGCAGGGGCCGTCAGCACGCCGAGATGGGAGCCACATTGATGTCCCAAGCTGACGGCCCCCCTTTCGGCGTCATCTCAAATTCCAAGGCCGCAAACCTGACGTCGGTTGACTTCTGGTCAGCCGTTTCGCGGCCGCTGCCTTCGATCTCTCGACGTACCTCTTTATGATTTGTTGTACACGCTGTCATAAATCGTCTCTTTCATCTAGGTACCTTTTCGAGAATCCAAGATGGATTATTTGTCTAGGAACGAAGAGGTCCAGAGAGGATCAACACAAGCAATGTTAACGGAACCTTCAAACTCTGCCTCTGGCGAAATAAGGCTTTGCGCTGGGCGGATCTCTCTTCTCCAAACGAAAGTGCATGATCTCCAGGAGGAAAATCGATTGCTCAGAGCTGGATCTCGACACTGGTCACTACCAGACTCCGGTTACCTTAAACAGGAAATGTTTCAGAGGAAGCTTCCTCTCGAAATCCGGAAACTAATCTGGCAATATAGTCTCCCAGCATCCCGAATTATTCAGTTAACCGCCCGTGAAGACTATGGTGGCTTTTTTTTTAGCGGTAGTGTTCCTCCAGTGGCATTGCATATCTGCTCGGAATCCCGCCAAGAAGCCCTCTCCATTTACCGGCCCTTCTTTGCTTTCGATCACGAGATGGAATCTGCGTCGAGACCAATATATTTCTGCCCTGCACGCGACATTCTCTATTTCGCCGATGACAACGCCTTGAGATACGAGCAGTTTATACATAAATTTCCTGAGATAAAAGAAATTCATTCGGTAGCCCTGCACTATGACCCGCATCGCTATTTTCGGACCGAGCCATTCGACCTTCGCCCTTTTCAAAATCTCACTGAATTGATCTTGGTTTTGAGAGGCTTTAACGAATCGTTGTTTGAATTTAGATGTTGTGGAAGCATGACATTCTTTGACTTGGATCTCAAATGGGATTTTGAGTTCGACATGAGGCGAGGATGGATAGCCCTGGAGGACCTGTTTACAGAAGCTCTGCGTAAGCAATGCCCAAAAGGGACTACTCCTATCGTTCGGGCTGTGAGGATTGGACAAATTCTCCGAACGCCTTGCTATGCCAACCCTGAATATACTAGGTCAGAACCTCCCAGTCAAGCAGCTGTGATACGTGGTCACTAACAATGTTGAAACAGGAGGGGATACAGAAGTCAGCTACAATGTTACGCCTAGTTCCTCTGTTTGCCGCAGATTTTTGGAGTTATTCCAGACGAGACAATTTCAATATTTATCATTAGCTTTCTTAGATGGATTTTACCTCAGTCAAGGGAATACAACCAATGGATCTTGGGTTAGATATTTTGAGGAATATTTTATAGAACGAAGACGTGCAGCAATAGTAAAAGTTTCATCGCAACTGAGCTCGGAGCGCCTCTGAAAATTCATACCTGACGGCAGCAACGGCATAGACTCAACATCACGTTAGAAATAAAATAAAATTTCGCCCACTTGCCCTATTTGCGATATTGTTATGAATTTAGAGACTAACCTTAGTAAAACCACAATGCAATAGTATCCTGAATGTGACTCGTCGGTCTGATTTAAATTGCTACACGTGACAACAAAACCTCGTCTAGGCGCTACACGCTGCCCAACCAAACATGCCTTTCCGCTTCAACAACACCAATTTCGTTTTCCACAGGTTTCCAACGTTGGGACGACTTTCCACCACACACTACTTCAGCTATACTGGTACTCGCCGCAGCTTGGAATCTCCGACAACCCAGCACCTCATCATCCGCCAACTACGAGACAAGGTGTGATATCCTTTACGATTTGGCGGCCCGCAAAACGAAGTTTAGATAAGCTGCAACGATGCTACGGAACAAGAAGAGGCGCGGAGAAGTAGGAAAGATGAGAAGGGAAGCCTACAATGTAAGCTTACAGCAGGCCTGGGTGGTGGCTCTGTCTATGTCGCTGGTCACGATTTTAAAGCAGGCGAAGAATCGAGAGTTAAGAGAAAGCAATACATCATCAAATCAAACCGTCGTAAGCTCTCGCCAGGCAATTTAAGACTTTTAGGGGTGCCCGGCTGCGACAGCTTGCACTCACACATACCATACCTCTAGCGTCATACCTCCCGTGCAATCTGCGCTGGAGGGACGCCGAAGCAATCGAGGGTTCGACTCCGCTATCACAAGGTTTCCAAGGACTTGGGCTCAATTCAAGGCAGACTACGCACCATGTACAATGCATCAACGACGACACAGCCCACTTCATCAGCCCGTACGGATGGAATGGGAAGCTAGGGAGTCTGGTTAAGAAGGAACCTGTGGACCTATTCAACAACATCCAATTTCTCATGGAATCGAAACAAGATTGAAAAGCTCGCAAGACTTGGTGATCGCAAAACGACGATACGTGAGCTTTAAAGGGTGCGCTGCAGGGAACGGACTTTCTTCCAAGTTTTGAGGATGACGCCGCCTCTTCCTAGATGCTGTCAGTCGCTGCCCGCACGCATCAGCTATGGTCCATTGTTAAAACCCAGGGCGTTTGATGCAATGAGCACTGCATGCTGTCACCAGCAAGGGGATTCCTGGTCGAGAAACTGACGGTGCCGGCCTCCGTCTGACCGTTCTCCAAAGAGTTAACATCTCCGAGCTGAAGGCATCCCATGAAAGGCTCATGCAACTGTGCCCGTGGGGTGGATCTTGGAGTTTGTCGCAGCTGCGCCATCGGACCCTCCGTTCAAAGTATAAGAAGGCAGCACTCCCCCCTCCAAACCACTTCCCTCCCAGCTTCCTTTCCATTTTCCCAAACATCCTTACCATTTCATGTCATTGCGAAGATGGCATCTGCAGAATCCGACTTGGTAAGATGCTACGACGAAGGACGCGCACTTCATGCCAACATTGGTTTGAAAAGGACTCAGAAGATATGTGACAATTTGACCGCGGCCTCCAGGTCAGGGAAGAGGCGGGCATGCCCTCAGGAGGGTTCTCGAGGTAGGAGATCCAGATGCAGTATCATGAAGCCTTACTGATCGTGAATAGACCGGCCAATTGTAATTGACGATGATGTGGATTCGACAAAAGGGACGGCTTCCACACAGGGACCAATCAATGAGAAGCACCGTGTCAGAAAGAGAGCCCGAAAAATGAGGGGATCGCTTCAGACCATCCGCGAACCCTTGGATGACTTTAGCCGATTGAGGGAGCTCGTGCGGTCGAGTGAAAAGATTGTCGTCATTAGCGGGGCCGGCATCTCTGTCAGTGCAGGCTGTGAGTTGAGCTCCAAAGAAATTTTTTTTATCGATACTGATTTACCTAGATCCCACCTTTGAGGATATGCGGCGATCCAAAAAGACCTCGTTCAACCGCTCTCTCTACTCCACTTCCGACGAGATAACCGGCTTCCACTCCACTGTCCGTGGTATGTGTGAACGCCTGCATTCGGATTTGACCGAGCCTTCACCTTTCCACAAGGTTATGGACGAGCTTGCGCGGACTCGCCCTCATTTTCGGCACTATACACAGAATATTGATTGCGTCGAGCGCCTGTTACCTGATCTCGACGCCAAGACGATACGCCTCCATGGTCGAGTTGATCAAGCTCGATGCGGGATATGCAACTGGGTTTGTGACTATAAGCCACATCTGTTCCAAGGTTCCGACTCGCTATACTGTCAAAGGTGCTTGCAAAGAAGCCAGGCCCGGATATTGAAGGGCAAGCGATCATTGAACATCGGCAGGCTGAGACCCAACGTACTTTTATACGGCGAGCCTCACCCAGATGACAAAGAGATTCTGGAAACTGCTAGGCATGATTTGAGAATATGCCCGGAGCTGGTGTTGATCGTTGGCACGAAGCTATCGATTCCTGGCGCTCGGTCGATAGCCGCAAACTTTTGCCACGCTGCCCGGAGCGTGGGTGGGGCAAGTTTTTGGATCAGCAAAGAGGAGCCAATGTGGAGTGCAAAGTCCTTGTGTGATTATGTCCTCATAGGAGATTGTGATAAGGTTATTCCTTTAGATATTTTAAAATTGTCTAATTAACGCACGTTTATATCACTACAAGCCATTCTCAGTAAGTGAACACAATTCAATGCGGACATTACATGCAGAAGCCATTACCATAATTTAAGCATCTGGATAGAAATCATAGGTGTGCAATACGACTTCCTCTCTCCCAGCTCCTTCCACTTCAAGCGTACTCGCATAAGCTGTCCGGATCATATCAGTCATCTCACGATTGGCGCAGACTACGCTCAGTTAGCATCTCTCTGGTCCGATCACAGAACTACCCACCAGAGATCAAAGTACGTGTGAGACGCTGGCCCTGAACTTCTACGTTGGTCAGTTCCTGCTTGAGCGTACTAGCGACGTTCAAAGCCCCAAATTTCCAGCGTTGTCGACCTCTCATTGATTCGCTGGATTTATCAGGCCAGTCAAGCCCGTAGTGTCGAACGAACATGGTGTATTGAAAGACCTAGTCCGCAACGATTAGCTGTGTGTGTTAAAGCACCAGTCAATAGAGCTCACAAATCGACTCCTTGCATTTTTCCAATCAGGCGCCTCCCTGTCGCATCGGTCTGCATCTTGATCGAGCAGCTTGTGCACCATCTTGATAGCCGCGTCCCACGGCTCAATCTCGTCGACCTCCCACAGGAGACTTATCACCTGGGTCCTAGTGGGCCCTTGATCGCGGGCGTTGAGCAATTGCTTAATACATCCCAAATGAGCCGCAATGCCAATCCCCGATGCGAAGAGGATAACATTACCGTAATCCTCGGCCAGGGGTGACTCCCCGTAGGGGCCTTCAAGGAAGGCTCTCACCGCCGTGGGTTGCGCCTGAAGGAGCCGTGTGAATCCCTTCCGCCGTTGGATGAGGGCAGTGATGTTCCTGGCCTTGTTTTCCTTGTCTTGATCCCATGATACTATAAAAAAGGGATGCGATTCATTGATGGAGAGTGCCGACGTAGAAGGAATTCGCAAGAAGACGTATTGACCCGCGCGAACTTGACGAGGTTTAGCCAGGGTGATGTCAGCCTCTAGCAATCCATTTTCTTCAAAGATCCTGACTTCGGCTCTTTTCCATAAAGAAGTTCCTATTCGAGCTGCAACAAGTATGGTGTATATCGAGCCTGCGATAATAAGGAGAATGATAGATGGTTGTGAAAAATCAAAGGGGGCGAGATGTAAGAAGATCGCAACGATTATAATGACGGTCAAGGCTATGTGGGTGTTTAAGAACAATTCATACGCATGGCGTCGGACAAACGGCAATGAAAATACGCCCAAGACAGCTATGCTAATCGCGGCCTAGAACACGTTTTCAGCAGAGGAACCTTTGACCAGGCTTGATTGTGACTTACAGTGAGACCTGCTATGCTTGATGCTGACGTGAAAGGACGCGTGCCAGAGCCAATCGGACTCAAAGCTGCTGTCAAGTGAACGGCACATTCGACCATAGCAACGACGCTAAGCCACCTGTGAATGAAATTCTTGAACTGCTGTGATATGTGGACGCGCTCAGTGAACAAGTTAGGTCTGCCACACATTAAGAGCAAAATCAGATTAATCAAAAAAGCTTCACCAGATCGTTTTATCAGCACTTCTCGGCTCTTAGAAATGGCGAGGACTGTGGCATTAATTGCTAGTATAGAGAGAAGTCCAATTAGATAAAGCGGTGTAGCAATGCCCATGCTTCTAAGGTATCGATGAAGTGGACGGTCAGAGACATATTTGCGAGCGAAGAACTTAAGGTGGCGGGAGTTGATATAAGGAAGGGAATTGTTTCGTAGGTGGTATTGTAAAAATGCTAAGATTATGATCCCGAGGAGTGCACCTCCAGGGATAATCATAGCGGCAGTTATAATATCCATCGTGTCTTAGCCAGGACAGGTAGTCCATTGGCGTTTGAAGATATACTTATAAAGATATACATACAAAGCCTCACGAAAATTTATTCTTAGAAACAACGTATCGGTACACAGATAGGTCCAAGATTCCCAAGTTTAACTCGGGGAAATTATCGAAATTATCTCAACGTAGCGCTGACAGGGTTGATGGAGACTTAAGTTACTGAAGCTAGCCTTTAACTGGATGAGAACAAGTGCGTCGAGATGACAGGTCAAACCACGGGCTGATCTGCGTGATTGTCTCTATTGCCTTACGGACCCTGTTGATGACCGCCTTGTCTCAGGGCTCGTTTTTAACATGTCATCTCGACGCACTGACTGTGTTAATGACGGCCTTTCCTAGCATATCATGTCATCTAATATTTTCACACGCATGAAATAACGGGTCGCCACACAAGACTGAAGGTAACTTAGTGGTACTATTGTACAGTAACAGAATCTCTCATTAAACTGAATTATGGCACGTGACAATTATGAGGATCCGGCCGTCGTATGGGCATATGAAGTTGACCCTGTGAATTAGAAAGTCACCTGGAAACATACAATATATGCAGACCATTATTTCAAACGCTGCGCCTATGTCACAAGTATGGGAAATTAGCACCTATAGCGGGCTTGCCAGTAGAAGTCGTCAAGATGATCGAAGGCGAGATCTCTGAAGCGCATGTGGCTGAGTCAATGCCTCGATGGGAGCAGGAATATTTTTGCCTCCAGGAGCAATGCTGGCCAGTTGATCATTATACATTTGATGAGATCGCCGAATTTTTAACATCAATCAATGATCTCGGGCTTGATCCTCACAAACAACTCCTCAATGCCATAGTCGATTCTGGACCCATGAACCTAGACATAACGACATCCGGTATAATTGGAGATGCAAACTAGACCCTCTAGGTGGTCCGCCGCCTCAAAACAATCACATCGGCAGTGCAAAAACTGTAAGAAACCTTGTTCATTACGTTCACCACCGTTCTCCTTAAGCTTCTTCGGTTTTGCATAATATGGCGGGAATTACACAACTCCTTTCAGATGCTTACTCTGTAATGTCGTTGCTCAAGCAGAACTTTGAACTCGATATATTAGCTGGTCATTTCAAGGAGACTGTCAGCGGCTTAACGCTACCGATGTCGCTCCTAGGGTATTGTGAGCTATTCATGCGCGAGATGTTCAATGGGTGGAGGTCCTATGCGACGTACCACCTTAATCCAACGTGGCAACCACTCAATGAAGGCCCGTTCCACGCGGCTTTAAAGGCCTTGCGTTTAGAAAACCATAATACGAAAGGTTCAAACCCTTATCAAAGGTCTCGTATATTGCAATTAGCCCACTTTAGATAGCAGGTTCTCATCTTCGTCAATTTATAAAGCCTGTTCTTGTTCACCAAGGGGACTGGAGATTGAAGGGGATGAGGAAAATCTGGATCTACCTTTGGAGCATGAGGAGGATAGAGATTTTTATTAATAAGCGTTTGGTGCATGTTCGGATTATAAATCATCTCTATTGCATATTTGAAGTATACACCCTTTTGGTCTTAATACATGTCAATCTTGCTTTACACTTAGCAAATGCTAAACATAACGTATATAGATTGCATATACTGTATTACAATTTCTAACGCTCCTACTAAATGATCCTAGGTCCAAGCTATCCAATGAAATCAAGACATGTGCAGCAACCCTATGCAATATCTGATATCACAGAAATGGTTACCATTGGAAGGTATTTCGTTGCCTCTGGCTGACTAAATAAGCGATTCCGCGTAGTCTGTCATCCTGAGACGTCGTTTCAAACTCTCCGCTACTTTTCGGCCAGTGTTCAGAGAGCAGTCGAGGCAAAATATCACGGTACGCGTTAAATGCTATCTCCTTCATCATAACAGTGTAGAAGTCGAGCCACTCTACGTTTTCCGGAACGCGGCTCTTCCCAATCAAGACCTCTCTTAATATTTGACCAACTGACCGAAGATCTCGTACATCAGTATTAGTCTTTATGGCTTCACATAGGTGGATATTTGCTGGATTTTTCTCAGTATGATCTCAAGTGGTAATATTCCAGGACTCACCAAGTTTGAATCCTTCTCCAGTAACTAGTACATGTTCAGTGGTGAAATTGCCACGAGACAGGTTGTGATCAGCTAAAAACTTGAGTGCGTTCAAGATCTCTACTTGTCAGCACAAAGTTTCCCGCAGCCTCTTTGACTTAACCTACATCTTTGCACATTTTATGCGCGTCTAAGACAGACCATTGATATTGAGCAGCCGCTGCTGCAACGGTGACAGATAATGGGGGTTTTGAAATATATAGCTCACACCGTCCTTTGGGATCATCCTCGTGGTCATCGGCGTTAGTAGGTAGCCAATGGCTAATACTGGGATTGTTTTCATCAAAGCCGACAATATTGATATGCTTGAGTGTACGTAATGTATTCCATTCGCTTATAGTCTTCGAGGCATTGATCTGAATGACGCCCGGTATGGACTTGTATGTCACGAGCCTTACTCGGATGCCTCCGAACTCGAAGCTGCCATCAACATGATCGTAGTTGAGAGCAGGATCTGAGGCGCTAGCTGGTTGCTTAATAGCTAATGACTTGTTTTCGACATTCTGGTCTTGGTCTGTACCTCCCAAGCGCCATATACCCGTGGCTCGTCTAGATATCGCTTCTGAGGTGGGCATCATCTTGTTACCTTCCATTTGGCTAACGAGGCAGCGCCGGGTTTTATAGAATCATAGTCTATTTGAAGTATAGCATAGAGTCAGCACATGATTCGGAACGCCTACAAACCCATGGCAAATTGATGACAGATGACTCCTCGTCATCAAAACTTTGGGAAGACCGCGCTCGCTCAGATTAAGCTGCACAATTCTCCGACTGTCTGTACGCTGATTTGCTGGGAAGGACTCGCTTATCGCGGGCCGTTCCGCTAACCTTAATTAGCCATTACCCCGCCATGCAGGGCCCATCTCGGTCAACCTGCAAGTAAGTGCCGATTTGGTCCACCGCCTCGAAAGTTTGCCAACAGCCTGGGCAGCAAATGGAGAGAGGTGATAAGGGCTTATTGATAAGCAAAATGAGGGCTGAATCTACTATCGTATCACGTAGAATTCTTGCGCGGCCGGGAAGGCAAGAGCAGCAGACATCAGCTTGCACTGTGACTGAACGAATCTCAATACCGATTGAGAACATATTGTGGTTGGAATATTCTCACGGAAATTTCTGAGACTCGTTGGGTAAAATATTCCTGTACGTTAGAATATTCTGCTGGGGGAGTACTCTGACATTTGGCTGACATTTGGGCAGAATGTTTCTGTACGCAGAATACTCTGCTGGCGGAATACTCTGACATTTGGCTGACATCTGGGTAAATATTCCTGTACGTAGAATATTCTGCTGGCGGAATACTCTTAAGGTTCGGCTGACATTTGGGTAAAATATTCCTGTACGTAGAATATTCTGCTGGCGAAATACTCTTAAGATTCGGCTGACAGATTACTCTGAAATAGCAACTGAAACCATGCGTAGATTATTCCTGCCCTCAGAATATTCTCTACTAGCAGAATACTGTGAGGCTCGGCTGACACCTGGGATATAATATTCTACTGGCGGAAAAGTCCCAGACAAGTAAAGTGCAGCGGTATGGCCAACCATTATTATGGTCCAGAAATAAACTCTAGTCTAGGGTAGGGAAAATACAAGTGCAAATTAGACATAATAGCCACTAAATCCACGTTCTGAAACTATGATCTACCTGACTTTGTCTATGAGTAAGTACATGAGATGTCTAGCCAGACGGCGTTCCCTCGTGATGATGCCGAACTCCTGGATCGCTCCCGCGAGACAGCGCGCCTAGGCGTGGCCTTGGTCAGGCTAGAGAACCTATCATATCAACCTCCTGAAGGAAGGCCCCGAATTCCACTCCAGCCGAAAAAGACCGAGTTCTGGCTAGGAGAATTCAGACTTCGAGGATGCTTTCCGAACGTCTGTAGAAACCGTATCAAGGCCGAAATTTCTCAGCCGGTTCTTGCTGCCGCCCTAGCCCGGTCCGAATTGACGATCAGTGATCTTCAAGACGTGGGGCACTTCAAACGTCTTCACCTTCCGGTAGACGCTGTTTTGGCGCATTATCATGGACAGCATCGATTAGAGGCTGCAAGGCAGCATATCTATCCGCACAACGAGTGGTGGGCGGTCGAGCTCTATGATAAAGGTATGTATAAGCCTCCAACACTGATATAAGTGAATCTCATAGCAATACAGAGAGATGGGACAACAAGTGTCGTGTGCAAGAGCAAGACCGTAATATCGAGTCGATTCCACACGACGATGGGACCGTCTTCCGATTCCTGGATACGGAGCCTAACTGGAGGACGGCGTGGCGGTCGAAGGACGCCGAGAATGACCTCAAAGCCATCGAGAAGAGGCCAGCTTTGTACAAGGGCTTCACATCTCTAAGACCATTTGTCGGCCTCTGGGCATCTTTTCAGAAAGGCACTTTGCACCGGTATAAATCGCTCAGATGTGATGAAGTAGGCATAATTCCCTTGGCATGCGCGACGCTAACATGCCATCTCAGGAACTGATACGATATTTAGACCGCATCAAGCACGTCTGGGCCTCTATACTCGACGGTGACAAAGAGCTTATGTACAATCTAGACCCTGAGACCGTGGAGCTGTTTGAAGGGAGGGCCCCTAAAACGTCATCAGCCGACAGAGACTTCATCACCCGAGCTATCGAGAGCAAAAGTGCATTTCCTTTGTTGTATGATGATGTCAAAAGATTGCGACTGCTACGGAGCGTTGTCGCTGTTGATGAGATGATCCCCTCAATCAAGACGCTCGCCAAGGATTCCTTATACCTGGAAGACTGTGCGAAAGCAATGCGGAAACTCATCGACCCAACAGCGTGTCACATGAGAGAGGCAATGCAACACATGTGGCGTGGATACGGAGGAGACTACATAGTGTTGGAGAGTGCCGATGGGTTGACCGAATATGGCGATACACGGACGGGCGACGATGAGAGATTTGAGATAGCGTACGTCCAACTATGGATGTTCGCCATGCGCAATTTCCATCGCATTACAAACCTCGTCCCGAAGTCGGATAACAAACAAAAGGTGCCGAATATCGGCCCAGACCCCCAATGCCTACTTGAATTTGCCAGGCTCGCGAACGCCCTTGGATTTAGGTCCAATGCGATCACTAGCATTCTCAACGCTGACGCAGATCGAGAGCATGCCAGGAACATGCTCACAATAGCTAGGCCGCCGGGCAGATACGACTATGATCTCGAATCAGAAATCACTAGCCACTACCAGCTTCTAGCCCGCATCCGTGCCAGGCAGCAAGATCTCCTTAGGCCACCGGTCTGGACTACCACGCTCTCGAATGTCAAGGTAAAACAACGGTATGGGAGACCGCACAACCAGGCGCTCAAAGATTGCGCGCCTTATTTCTTCTTGCACAATATTTGTGAAATACCAGAGAGTGGTAAGTACGTCACGGATTTATTTGTCAAGCGAGGCATTGCGGTCTCTTTCTTTCGCATCCCACCACTACCTGCCGCTCGTCATGACAGCATGATGAAGGGGGTAGCTGTGGATGGTCGAGGTACATCACAACAGCGAAGTGACTATGATCAGACTCATCAAGCGACGAGTCAGGCCCAGACGAGCACGTCGGTCAGGGATGCTGCTCAAGACGCCGCACTCAGATCGCGCCTAGAAGAGTGTGAGAGACAGGTCGCGGAACAACAAAGAGAGATCTCTCATTACAAGGTAAAGTTGTCAGAGGCTCAGACAAATTCTGAACGGCTACTTGCCGAGGGTCAGCCGTACCGAAATAAGATTGAAGAACTGGAGACCATCAACCTTGACCAGTCACGCAAAAATTCGCAAACTCATCTCGAATTGGCTGAGAAGCAGCGGAAGATAGAGACGCTTAAAAGGACAATTGCAGGTCATGAATCTGCTCGCGAAATGGAAGTTGTACAAGCAAAGCAGCACCAAGATGAACGAGAGACGGCGATTGAATTAGAGAAGTGTCGTTTGATGATCGCAGAATTCGAGCGTAGGATCTCGGAGTATAAGTCTGAGAGTGATAGGCAAGCATCAGCGGCAGAGTCATTGCGACAGCTGCTTGCCACACATTCACAACAAGCAACGGCAGAATTAGAGGCACTGCGGTCGAGAATTGTTCAATGGGAGGGGGGTGACTTGCGAAGGCCAGAAGATATCAATGCCGGAACAATGTCTCAAGGCTTCCAAGAAAGAGTTGCCGAATTAGAGCTCGTCAGTCATCAGCAGGCCGAAGACCTAAGGAGTAACAAAGAAGTGGCCACTATCAAGGGGAGGGCCTTGAACATGATACTTGCAAAGATTAAGGAGACCAGAAAAGGAGTGGAGAAGATGAGTACAGTCTTCACAGAACGACTTCAGCTTAAGCAGAACTATGAAGACGGTGATTGCGAGACTATCCATTCGGATGAACTTCAATTTGAAGATCTTCCTGCGGCGGGAGCGCAGTTTGATGAGATTGAAGACTTAAAAAAGTCCATCGCCAAGTTCATTACTCTCTATAGCCAGAATAACCTGGCGCATGATGAAAATGCTCGCGTGAAGATTCTCGAATGGCAGAAGCTGGTTCCGGGTGAGCGGCTCGCTATCGCGGATGGAACAGAAACTGGCGTCGAAACAGAGACCCCAGATCTCAAGCAAATGCTCGCAATTGTAAGCAGACGGGCAGGAGTCTTAGAACAAGAAGGTCGGGCTGTCCATGACCTCCAAGCAGAACTGGATGTGGCGAGGGTAGCTGCTGAGAGCCAACGTCAAAAGGCAGAACGGGTCGAAGGGCTCGAGGAGGAGCTCGTAGAGGTGAATAAGCAGTTGCAGCAAGAACAAGTGGCTACTAGGGACCTCGGAGAAAGCCTGAAGACAGCACGCGGCACCACGCAGAGAGACATAGAATTCACAAGCGCCCTTAAAAGGGAACTAGATACAGCCAAGGCAGAGAAAGAAGCACTACTCCAGCAAGGGAAGGCAGCTATTGCAGAGCTCACAGCAGAATTGAATACGGTCAAGGCAGACACTGAAACCTTACGGAAAGAGGCAGAACGAGTTCGTGACCTGGAGACAGAATTGAATGATTTAAGAACAGCATTGCAAGTGACAGGCAGTGTGCAAGCGGAACTGGAGAAGACGAGACAGGACTTGGAAGAATTGAGGCAGGTATCAAGCTCTTATATCAAGGATCTAAAATCAGCCAGGGTCGATGTTAACAAGAGGCTAGAGACCTCGAAAAGTCAAGTGACCGGCCTAGAAAAAGACCTAGAAGCAGCGCGGAAATCTATCAAGGAGAGGGAAAGAGAGTTAGCAAGCCTGAAGCTTGAAATCGATGACGAAGACGAGCGCATAAGGTTATTAAAGGGACAGCTGTTTGAGACGAAACGCCTGATACAGCTGGAGAAAGAGAAAGAGAAACTCGAGGCCGAGCAGAAGGAGATCCAAGCTGCGCTAGCCGGGGCACGAGCCTCAAGCAGCCAGAATCTTGGGGAACTCCTGCAGCGGGAAGCGCTTGTCGATGCCAGTCTCTCACAGCTTGAAGAGAAAATGGTTAAAACGGGATTAGATGTTATGGGATATGCGAGGTATAAAGTACGTTTCGAAAGTTCTAAAACAGGCCGCCAAACAGGCGTTGACTATGTTCTTGTCGAAGACCTAGAGAAGAAATTTGAGGAATTGCATGATCAGGTCGTTTATTGTTTCGTAAACGACATCATGACGGTGATAGAGCTCGAGAAGTACAAAGACTTCTTAGCAAATCAAAAGCATCTCGCTGACCATGGGGAATTCTTTTACTGCGGCTACAATCCACCTCGGAAGAGACATCGCGGTCTGGATGACGCGGGAGAAGATTTGAAGAGTGCTCCAGGACCCAGAGCACAGGAACTAGCAAGACTTCGCGCCAAGTCCAAAGAGCCCCGCGGCTGATCCCCATTTCCTCCTTTTCATCGCCTTTTATATGTGTTTCGAGGCAGCAAGAAGAATAGGTCGTAGCGATGGTGACGTTCGGCTCTTTGTCTCGAGGGATCGTTACGGTAATTGCCGTTCGAGTACTGGCAGAAGAAAGCTGCGAGATGGGAGGGTTGGCCAGTATGCGGTTCTGATGTGAGCTGGGCCCTGGCTCTCGGGTGATCGCAAATGAAGATCGTTGTGGATTTGATCTGCCGCTTAACTTGATCAACGTTGAATTTCGGTGCGGGGGCTGTTCTTCTTCACTCTGCGCTAACCGAATTCGGTTAGGGTTGCCGTCTTGCTTCACGATGAGAAGTTCCTCAACATTTGCCATTGTCGCATACAGCCAGCCATTGTGGCAAGGAGGGGCTTGCTGTCTATCAGTACTTGATGAGTACCTCGAATTGTCTTTGTATGGCTTCGGCACATTTGAAATTGAGAATGACATCCTTCTGATCTACGGTCAACAGATTGTTTATAGGTGCAGGATGGGATAAAGAGAGGGGATCTCTCTGATGCGGTACTCCAGGATCAAGTCCAACGAATCTCAACAGTTAGGTCAGTCGCCATACAAGAGTGTTATCTCGATTATAGCTAATTTGTTTCCCCTAGATCCCGCCTAGTATTGCAGAACCTTCAAACGGAGCAGCATCGAGCCAAAGCATTGCCAACCTTGTAATCGAACCTTCGGCGGGTCGACATTCACTTCAGCGACATCTCAATCAGCAGCTCACGCTCCAGATACAAGTGCAATTAGTCATTTTGTAGCAAACCATCGAGCAGCATCTCAACTCACCAGCTCAGATCTTCGAGTGCGACTAGTGCGATCGATCGTTCTGTAGTCGGTAGCCCTCGAGTAACACCTCAATTCTCGCCTCCGCAATTTCAAAACACGATTAATGGTCTAGCCTATGGATCACAATACTCAAAAGGAATGCCGCCACAATTTCAAGTGGTAAAGATATTCCCCCAGCGTGGCTATCTGTGCCTTCATTGACTTGTTAAGCCCGCTGCCTTTACATGCAATCGCTGCGGTCTGGGAACAACGTTGAAACTGCTGGCTTTCGCCGAAGATAATGGGACAATGTGCAATGGCTGCTATGGTTCTCTACTTGCTGCTTCGGGGATTAACGACTGTGTGAGGAGTACACAAGAAATTCTGGTCGGCGTCACGGCTTGCACACACTCTAAGCGATCACTCAAGACCTGCAGGGCTAGAAAGTCTGCACGCCGGGATCGGAAGTCCAACTAGAGCCATAGAGCCTAATAAGGAAGAGCGATAGAACGATGAAGACGAACACGGAAAGGTTATCGAGACTAGAATTCTAATTACTTAGATATTGCACATTATTTACTTGATAGAGGCATTAGTGTTGGAGATTTTTTGCCTCGATACACATAGTCCATAGCCCTATTAATGACGTGTGACCATTTAATAACTCGTTATCGTGCTTGGCCCTAGTGAAGAGAACATTGAGAGAACCCGTAAATTCCATTGCCTAAAGCCCTTCCTAGTCTCTCGTGCTCGAAGTCTTGCAATCAACACAAGATGGTGATCATCTCTTTTGACGCCGTGGGAATATACTGTCGCGGTTGAGCAAGAGCGTCATACTCTCACTCTGCTGTTTATCGCTTGATGACCAGACATAGCTAGAGTCAGGATTGAGCATCAAACATCTCTGATCAGAGCTGCTGAGATTAAGATGACAGCTTTCAAGCAGCTGACACATGTCAGCCCTTGGCCATTCCGAGCAGTGTATAGCAGTCATCTTTGAGCTATAGCTGACTGGCTCCTGTAACCTGAGCTGACGGCTATCAAGTTTTGTGGCCACAGTCTTCAAGAATTTCCAGAAATAGCTGTGCTCCCTAATATATACGGATTTGCATCCGTAGATCTAAAATAGTAACCGAAGATTGCTCAAATGAATACAGATATAAGTATCTCAATCTTTCTACAAATTTTTTAGATAAAAAAACCAGCAAAGCAAGATTGACTTCTGAACATCATTATCTCAACCTTATACAACCAAGAAACTATGACAGACATCGCGCCCAATAGGACCAATGCCATCACGGCCGCTCAGGCGGGCAAGGGTGGAGGGACCATTCAATCCAATGGCCTCGCGACCCCAGAGCCTACCCCTGGCCCGGAGGCCGAGCGGATCGCTGCCGATCAACTCCGTCAGAGTATAGAAGTTTCAGAGCTTGAAAAGGTCCTCGGTATCAAAGTTGACCGTCGTCTTGATCAGGTAGAGGAGATCAAGAATATCTACCTGGAAAAGGCCCCAATAGCTGCTAAGAATGAAAGCGATTGGTCAGGTGAGTAAACCTCTTTAAACAACGTAGGCTGCCTTGTTTAACCCACATGTTAGCACTGATAACAGCATGCGTGGCGACGGGGATTAGCAAGGAGTGGATAGACGAAACAAACGAACAGCTCAAACTGATCCCCGATCAGACAAGTCCCAGCCATACTTCAACGCTGCCCGGAGGAGCACAATATGAAAAAGCAATGTCCCTAGAGGAGATCGAGCAAATTCTTGGTATAAAGAATATTCCTGGCGTTGATCAGCTCGAGGAGATTAAGCAGACCTATGTGGCGAAGGCTCCACAGGTTGCTCGGGATAAGGAGGCTTGGCAAAGTAAGTCGAGATCTCTGCAACTGGCTGTTTGCTGACTAAAGTTCCAGAACTACAGGCTGCAGTCGAGGCATCGGGAATTACCAGAGGCTGGATAGAAGCAGCAAATTATGAGCTAAAATTGATCCAGGATGAGAAAGAAGACGAGGAGATGGAAGATGAAGAGGCCACAGCCTTTATCCAAGAAGTCTATACACGCGTTACACCCACCATGGAAAAGATCTTGAGCGGTGACGACGACGATAAGCTCCATATGGAAATTCTAGAGGCAAACAATGCTATAGCAAGCTGGCAACAGACCCATCCCGTCAAAGAGGACATGGTCGATTTAATCGATATAAAGAGAATTGAGGATATTGTGGTCAAGGCCCATTTCCAGGCTGTAAAGTTTGAAAAAGATCCCGCCAACGCAAGAGCGAAAGAACAGTTTCTTAATAGAGTGCAGGAACTCGCCGAGCTGGTCGAGGCGAGCTCTTATCCCAGTACTTGGATATTGAAGCCACTGTATGAAGCACCAAAGCCACCACCATCTGGAGGTAATAACACTGGTCCTGCGGGTACTGCTCCTACTGGCACTGCTCCTACTGGCACCGCTCCTGCCAGTGTTGCAGCTGGTGGTATCACAGACAACGGCACAGGTAAAACCGACGTTGGTAAGGACCCTTATGAATTAAACAAACTGAATGCGGGAAAACCGGGGTTCACTGAAGACGGAGAGATGATCATGGGACATAAGTACAAGTATTTCAGAAAGGGCGATAAAAAAGGCCAGGTATACAGCGGGCAAGTCTTCGTCGCGATTGGACCGCAAGCCTGCCCTCATGTTAAGGTCCTTCCCCTTAAAGACTTTACCAGTAATACAGTTGACGCGTATCTGAACTGCGCTCATGCGATGGAGGCTGGCGGAAGGACTGAGAAAGACGAGTTTGTCAAGATCGTCTGTACCGCAGCCGAATCCTGTGGACCGGAGCCTCTGAGAGAACCTGCAATCTACGCCTTGTGCGAGCGGAAGGAAGGAAATCCTATCTGGGTATGGCGTACAGACCTTCAAGATTGGGTAGAAAGTAAAAGGGCCGCAGACAACTTGCTTCGGAAATGCATGGAACGGGAAAAGAATGAGAGGGCCCAGTTCTATGCAGCCCATGGTATTAAGGAAGAACCAGAAAGCCGAGATCGAGTAGAGGATAAGCGCGCTCGCGTCTATGGAAAAAAGGCCAACGCACCTTCAACTGAAGACAGGATCTTCCCATTTGTAGGAGCGTCAGTCTCGCGAGCAATGAAGGCCGAAGCGCAACCGACAATCAAGGTCGAAGGGCAGCCTGCAATTACGGTAGAAGCGCAAGGCGGATTTGATCCGACCAGCTTTCTTTCCTTTACTGCTTGGTATGAAAAGAGGCATAATCTGAAGCTAGGTGCAGATCCTGCAGAGCTGACAAAGTTGATGGCTGCATTCAAAACTATTCAAGATGCGCTCAGCTTGTAGCCGTTGTTCTTTCCCTTTGATTAGTTCTGCTTTTTAGGTCTGGGAGCTTTCCTTACTCGGTACATGGTCCCCTAGGACTTTACTTGCCGTCCCTTTTCTTTTCTTTTTTCTTTTTTCTGAATTCGCCGTTCTTTCTGCATTTGTTCGGGTCTGTCATTTGCAATCTGATTGGTTTTATGCGGGATTGTACGAGAGCATTTTAGACTTAGCACCAATAGACTCTAACTGTTTCTGATTTCGACGCCCGCTTTTACTCTAAATCACGTGGTAAAGGCATCAATATTCCTGGGTCCAGGGGCGCACCCTGTCACGCGACGAACCTTTTCTTTGAGTCTCATTTTTTTGCTTCGCAAGTCTATGAAGTTGCTATTAATATATCACTATTCTTTAACCATTTCTCCCTAAGGAGACCAGTCAGCAGCAAGACAAAGATTGCGTTAGAGTCTCTTCAAATTCGGAGCACTTGGGAACAGGTTCCATGAAGAAAGAATATGACTCCAAGTTCTGAAGACACTCAGAGGAGAACATAATGCAGTCCGGGAGTTACGCCGTCCGAGGAGAGGGGATGAACGTCACATGTTTTAGCTTCTGGATTTAGTGCTTACTAATGTGCAATAGCCTATCAATTTTTAATATGGAAAAGTAGATTATGAATATATCCCGTTGCTTGGCCAGACTATGAAAAACCAATGAAAGAAACGACAAATATTGCCATAGTGTCTATTACAATATAACGTATGGCGTGTCATACGAGTTCGCTGATCTCTAAGTTACTCGTTCAAACCTCAGTCGGGTGTCCATTACGCCTATTCTCTGACCATCTTTGGATTGGGCTTGAGGGCCCAGATGCGGTCCCAGCTGTGGAGTTGTTCCTACTATGCCCTCTACCCTTCTCAGCCATTTTCTGCACCAACAACTCGTCAAGTTCTAGCCTCAGCCTCTTCTTGTCCTCCACTTCCTCGATTCCCCTCTGAACCATCTCTGACTCCTGCGGAAGCCCGAGTCCATTATGGATAAGTGTAACTTCTGTACCCAAAGCCTGCTGGTCTTGTTCAGGCCAGCTGCCAGGGGGACCAGTTGCTACTTTTGGGGCCTGAACCCGCTTCGTGGCAATAATTATTGGAAACAACGTAAAAACTTCCGTTAATGGTTTCGATTCAACAACTTGTTGAGGGCCACCATCAGCAT
This sequence comes from Pseudogymnoascus sp. VKM F-3557, assembly GCA_000750665.1. Taxonomy (NCBI): domain Eukaryota; kingdom Fungi; phylum Ascomycota; class Leotiomycetes; order Thelebolales; family Thelebolaceae; genus Pseudogymnoascus; species Pseudogymnoascus sp. VKM F-3557. The sequence continues at coordinate 40,300 of JPJS01000083.1, forward strand.
ACAAGGAGTCATAGTCAAGCGCTGCGACCTTCCAGTCGCGTTTATTTTCTTGATTAAGTGTAGAATTGATGGTGAACGTTCGTTCATCGGATTGAGCAGACGTCCAGACGGATATTGCATCTCTAGCAATATCCAAAAGGTCGGCTTTGAACTGAGGTAAACTCGGTGGATCGACCAGCGAACCGAGAACCGAGAGAACAAGGTTGACAAGCTTGTCTTCCCTGCACTTGAAAGACTTTGCTGTACCCGCCTCCTGTAGGATACCCTCCTGGCGTCGTGTTCCAGTTTTGGACAAGGATTCAAGTGTTCGTACTGTGACCGATCTCCAGACGTCTGCAGAACGACCGCTACCTTGAGATTCGTATCCAGATTTGGTCACTGCGGATCCTATTTTTTCAATAAATGTAGATAATTTCAAGTCATCCGAAGTTATATCGGAAGAGAAATGATGCCAGACCGTATTGTATACGGCGTCTGAGATCACTCGCTGGGCGTGGGCAGTCCTAAGTTGCAACGAAGTTTCACTATTGGACAAAGGAACAGAAGTAAAAGCTGAGTCGGCAGAAGAAATTTTCGCTGGTAGATTTCTCATTTCCTTCGCATTGATCAGCTGAGATTAGGGTACGGTGAGCAAGGGAATAAACCTCATTGCTTAACTTTCTGGCTAGGTATTGAGATGAAATGGCCTGAATTTTGGTCGAAATCTTGAGAAATTCGCCATTGCTGTTTTCGTTGTGAGTTGATTTTGAATCGCAAAGTGCGAGCGCGGGGTTAACTTACTAATATTCGAGAGGCTTGCTGCTCAGTGAAAATTCTTTCTGAAGATCTTCCAACCTCATAGCAAGTTGTTCCTTTTCCATTTTATACATGTCCTTAGCTTTGTCGAGATCCTCAAATTTCCCAGCCAAAATTATCAACTCATTACGTTGTGTCTCAACCTGCGATTTTAGCTCATTGATTGTATCAAGAGCCTTTTTGCTGGTGGCTTCCAGCTTTCGAACTTTTCCCGCTTGCTCCTTCTCTTTCTTCTCCAAGTCTCTCTCTAGAATCTTCTTCTGAGCAATGAATTCTCTGCCCTGTACATCCTTTAATCGCGAGAGCTCGTTGCCTGCTTCGACCCTTAGTTTTTCCTCTATAGCCCTCAACCTCTCATTGGCAGCTTCCCTTTGACGCAAAATCTCTTCCTTTTCGCTCTGCAGTCTCTCCTTCTCGGCTCGATTGGCTGCAACTTCGCTCTTAGCGGCTTGTTCTTTATCAGAAGCCCTCTGCTCCAAAACGTCCAATGCAATCTTTTGATTCGTTATCGTTGCGTCTTTGTCTACAATCTGTCCCTTTAGCTCTTCAAATCTCTTTTGTACCAGTGGTATTTGAATGATCTCGTCTGCATATTGAATACATGAATCACTGACGGCTTTAACCGCCTTTTGAGCATTTAATAGCTGCTGAGACGCCTCGCGAAGTTCCTCAGTTAAAGGGCCTATGTATGTTTCAATTTCGGCGGCGGAAGACATATCGTCCCGTTGACGACTGGTGGCATTGCTAGGTTGAGTACTGGTATGCCCGTTGGTATCCTGTTGCTCCCCACCATCTGGAGCTAAAGAAGAGCGTCGAGCCGCCCGCCGCGAATCTCGCGGAGGAGACTGTCCTCAAAGTTAATTAAGTGGTATTTCAATTTCGCTTTATCACGATAGATCTCATACCATTCTTGTATTCGTCGTTGTGCTATCCTGTTGGCTAGAGGTTCGACCAATTCCAATAGATTTTGAGAAACTCCGTGCCAAGTTGTTGACACCAGATTGAAATGAGGTTCGTTCCTGATCGTGCCCTGTTAGAAGCGCCCTGACCGAACGGTGATTCTGTAACATAGGGTGATAGATAAAACTAATTACAAGATTATTTGGGTATTACAATCCAGAACTGCGCGTCAAGAACTGATTTGGGGAATATAATATTGCACTTTGAAAGGCCCCCTCGATGGTCTTTTGATATCAAAAAGAACACCGTCTGATATGTAAAGAATCTGCGGCGCTTGCCCTCTTTCAACAATTGGACAGGGTAACACTAGAATGTGCTCTCGTGGCAGCCTCGTTTACGTCCATTCAATTACCATTCAGAATTAATCGGGGCTTGAAGGTCTCAGTACGTGCCTGTATTTTACTGGCTAAGTTATAATTCTCGACTAATTCGGTGTCGTATTGCATTGCATCGATGGTATGCAGCAACCAAGTCGTAAGATCATGCCCTCTTGGCCGGTGAAAACCATCTGGGATATCTAAGATGTTGATCCAGAGATCCAAAGAGAAAAGCCGAGGGTGTACCATCAAGAACATCTATTGGTCTGTCGTCGCGCCTTCACCCAGATATTCAATGGATGGAGTGGCTGCCTAGACGCGCAAGTTCGATGGTTCCATAGCTATTGCGATCCTATGAGGTTGCGGGCCAAGCAGTCGGAATTCTGTCCTACGTGTCTTGGTATGAATGGCAAGGCTCGGTGGATCGGCCGCAGCAGGGCTTCATAGTGAAGCCACGTGCATTCGGATGTCCAGATTCGGCGCTCTAATGCATGCAGGGAGCCGGGCAGCCCGCGTGGTGCCACCAATGGACGGGCGTCTATCGTTTGTGAAGTCGGAGCGGGGCGACCCTTGATGGCCAACGACATGCCACTAACCGTATGGTATCATACGGAGTATAGCTTCATAGAAAAGGCGATGTTGGTTCGTATTTGTTTGCATTGGCCACTGGAATACAGAAGCCGAGGCGCATACAACCGCCGTTCGTTCCTTGTACCTCGTTGCCTACCTTTCCGCACATTAACGCCACAATTTCTACAGTGAGTCGTCCGCAGCTGTATCATATGTAGTAATATCCCAATGAGACCAAGGTCGCATGCACTTCACGGGGAAGATTCAAGGCTACCCACAGAGAAAGATAAGCAGCCCTCACACCATCTTTTTTAGAGCACAGCGCTCACCAAGTCCAGTTGCCGTCGAAAAGCTATTCACTGTGGTCTCAAGTTTGCGTAACAAGCACTGAACTATAGCTCTATGTGAAGAGGGCGGCATGGCGAATGGCGTGGCAGATTTGCCGTGTCCACACCTTGTTTCGCAAGCAGGTTCATGGCTTCCTCATCGGTTCGAAGGTTACGTATCACGTAATATATCATGTTCATTCAACACGAGGAGCTGCATTAAGTGTATTCCTCTAGGAGGGTGTCCTTGTATTTACACCTACAACATGTGAGCGAAGCGGGCAGTCGGATTCGACGATTACTTGCAGAATGAAGACAGAAGGCAAAGGTTACGGAGTCTCTCGGAGCGAACAATGCCACAAGGACCAGTTGTTCAAGATGTATCTTTTCCGTCTCGAAGTCTAATTTCGTGCACCATCTCCACGTGCTTCTTAAAATGGATAATGTTGTTGAGAAGTAGCCCTTCGGCCTTGCAAACTGGATGGCAGCATTCATACTTTCCTGCTGTCCTCTTTTCTAAATGCCTCTCAACATGGTCCATCATCTTGTCGGGTTTCGAAAATGTGCGCATCCGCCTATCGTAACTCTGGCGATCGTCGCCAATGCAGAATATACACTGAGTTTTCTCGCAGATCAAGGGGAAAGTATTAGGAAGAGGCGATTCTTCCTTCACCACGGGGGACCCTTCAAGAGAAGTTCCCGAGAACGATTTTTTTGAATTCGACTTATGACACGGGACTTCTTGGCGATGAGATAGTGCCACCATTGTGTCGATGGCACGGATCCGTCGCATGACGATGTCGCGTGGATTGAGATCCTTCGAGAGGTCGCACATGATTTCTTGAAGCTGGGTCCGTTCCGGCAGCTGGTGCTTGACGACTGGCTCAACATATGTCGGTGCCACGACTGTGACCTTCTTGATGATCTTCTCAAGTTCCTCGTTGTGGATACGGTAGAAGTAGTCCCGGCGGTACTCCCTCTTGAGCTCTTGCTCAAGCGTCTTAGTTACCGTAGCAATCTGTCTATTTAATTGACGATATTCTTCACCAGCTTCTGTTCCAATCGAACCCTGAACAAATGCTCGTCCATACAAACGCTTAAGCTCCAAGCGAAGCTCTTGCTGCTCAAGCTTAAGCTGCACCAGCTCTGGATCGGGCGGGAGGTCATCGCGAACCTCGTCCGGCACTGTCTGAGGCGCGCGGGGATCACAAGTGAGGCTCATGTGCGTGAAGGCCCGGAGAAAGCCAGAATCGGTAGGCTGGTCTAACACTGCATCTTGAACGATAAACCTGACTTTCTCATTGTTGTATGATCCGCAAAAGACGCCAGTCTGGGGATTGTGTCTTAGTATCTGGTCGCGAACTGCTGTCGTCGCAGCCCCTACGCACTCGTTAGTTAAAGCAAACTATGATCAATGGGAAATGTACCGTCAACAGCGTTTCCTGTGCCTCTACGAAAACAGTAGCTCGTTAACTTCTGCTCAAAACCAGTCGCCCAGCCGAGACGATCAAGATAGTAAGCGTAAGTCGAGTACCGTAATGCCTTCCACTCCGACGTACGGAACATATCACAAGTTCGTACGGCCTGACGAAATATGGGTCTTTTAAGCATCGTAATAAGCGTAGGTCGAGTAGCGTAGAGCCTTCCACTCCGACGTACGGAACATATCACAGGTGCGTACGGCCTGGCGAAATATGGGCCTTTTAAGCATCTCTGGCTTCCAGTGAATCAATACGGCTTTCGTAGGGTGCTGCAGATAACTTGTAAAGAAAGGCTCTGCGTGCGACGAGCCTTCAACCTCAATTGCATCATCCTTTATTGCGTGAGTCAAGACATGGCTGATAGGGCAAAGT
>JPJS01000092.1:0-10306 GCA_000750665.1 Pseudogymnoascus sp. VKM F-3557
TTTAAAATATTCAAAGTCAAGGTACCCATCATTTTTCTCGGCACGGTTGGTTTCTCGTTACGTATGGATGGACGTTAGTAGTTTTACTGAACCATATCTATGTTAGAGCTGCTACCCATCTTATCACTGCTTGCTTGTGGGCTAAGAGAAAAGATGCATCCGCTGTCATCGTCACTTTCCATAAGGTCCCAGTCCGAGCCTATATCCAGCGGTGATATTGGGCTGTCTTTGGAGCTCTGCTGATGAGTCCAATTACTCTTACTCTTTGTTTTACAATCAGCCAGACTTTTTTGAAAATCAGCCGTTGCTTGATGAGTCAATTTATGAGCTGAGCTGGGACTTAAAGTTGTAGGCACGGCTATGGTTAGATCGTGGCAGTTTAAATTTCTTGTTCGAGGAAGCTGCATCCGTATTGCATGATCAGTCATGTCGTCTGAGGGTCTGACTCCCAGGTCACCACCATCCCTCAGGAGATCGCTGCTTCTTTCGGTAGTGCAGCCGTATAGCACGTTCTTGTCATTAGACAAAGGCCAAATATCGTCAGACTCGCAAGAGACACTCCGCTTCAGCTTCTCAAAAAACTTCGGGGTAAGAAAGTTATCACAAGGGCTAGTGGAAATATTCTTGGCATTTGAGGTGATGGTGTCATTCTGGGGTACAGATGCCGCCTCTGATAAGTTCCGGGACGAATCTTGGTTAGTTCCTTCCATGGCCTCAGGAGAATATATCGCTAGAGGTAGTAGTTGACTTTTTATTAGAAGACGGGTGGGTTCAATTAATAATCTTCAACCTGCGCTGACGGCTGTCCAAATCATCAGTATGGCAAAGATGCACATATCACTTTTTTTTGCAAATCCTTGTATGCTGTAAAATTTGCCACATTTCGATCCATGTAGTGCACGAGGTAAAGCCTATTTTGAAGGCGAAAGGGGCGTCGCGTCATTTTTTGGACTCAGTAGTGGGTTGAACCGCCAATTCTACCTCCCGATATATCCCTACTACAAGCCATCTCCAAAGCCACAACAAGCCACAAGAGAAAAAAAAGCTAAGTCAAAAAGTTAGCGACATCAAATTGCCTTCTACAGTAGAAATCGAATTAGGTGTCGCTAGATTTTAGTTATTTATTATTATCGGGGTCCATTTCCTCACAATGCACCCTGCATGGTTGTACCAAAAGGTACCGCTGCTACTTTAAGGCCAGTTCTTGCGGATTTTACGGTTCACGCTCAAGTTTCACAAAGCAAACAGCCTGATGACTTGCACTACTGTGCCGTAAAAAATATAAAATTACTCTAACCTAATTATAGTACAGAATTAGCGGGCTGGTTTGGCTAAGTTTACCCCTCTGACATCAGCGGATGACATCGGTTACCTTCACGTGAGAAGTATGAAGGCCCTCTTGTGTCAACATCTCGCTGACATTCTCGGTTGGCCGAGAGCAGATTACGGTTCTTACCCTACGTCATCCGACTGGCTTTTCTGATAGACTCAGTTAACGATTCTAACAAACACTACTTCTTACTTCCTAAACACTTCGACCTGATCAGTATAAATTGGAACCCGACTCTTTGTCATACGCTGCATGTCGAACAGTGCATCATGAATACGTCCTCATTTGCTCTGGCTAGAAACTGCACAACACACCTTGTAGTTCAACCTTCGGATCTACGCCTTAATCCACCAGAAAGTTATCTATTCATCCAGGATGGTTTAATTATTGCATGTGGGCTGCTTTACTCTCTATGCTACCTCTTCTATAGTATAAGGACGTATCGTGATAAGAGATGTGCTGGACCTGTACTCTGCGTGTACGTTTTATTATGGACCTCCTTCTCCTTAGACAACAAAATATACTAATATTATATGCATAGCTGTGGAAATTTATCGTACGAATTTTTTTACGCCTTGACAACAACTTCTACGACATTTGAGAGAACATGCTTTTTAGCTTGGCTTGGTCTTGATGTTCTCTTTACTACTACGGCTGTTGTATCTACTTATGCACCTGGTCGAAGACGTACAATAACTATTCGGATTTTTATGGGTTTTCTAGTAGGCGTTTTAGCCTTGTATGTACTTTCAATGACATTTCCAGACGATCGTCAACAGATTACAGCATACTGGACTGGAATTCTCTTGGAACTCCCAGTAGGCTGGGTAAGCGTATACTTGTTATTAAAAAACCAAGACACGAGAGGTCACTCTATTGAGATCTGGTAATAGCTAACTCCCTCTTATGAAAAACAACTGCTAACACAAAGTATTTCCTTAGGGTTACACGGTTTCTTGGTTGCCTTGCTGCTTATAGTGTCTTTATTTGGCGTTATTTAAATGTTCCAGAGAATTGGGCATATGTTGGTTCTATATGGAGTATTGGGATAATGGTATTGACAATAATTCCTGAGATTATTTACCCGTTCACCTTTATATGGATAACTATGCAAAAGAAGAAAATTCTGTAAGGATGGTGAAGATCGCTAGGAAAGTTTTGGCACAGTTTACGCAATCTGTCACAGTTAGCATTTGTATGAGACTAGATTCCCAAACACCCTATTACGATGCAAGAAAGCGGCGAGGCTTTTGAGCATAGTTTCTTCAGGGAAGCCGGTTTCGGGCGCTATATTGAGTTTTTGTATTTTGCTGCAGTAATGCATATCTTATCTTAGGCTCCCGCGCCCCTGACTTCGCCACTTTATCGGTTTCACATATCCTGCTTTTTTGCCTATGGAGTCAGTTCCAGAGCTCTTAACTCAGCTAACCCTAAGTTTATCAGGGGCCTTGACTTGAATTCAGCCCCTTCAATGCTCCCTTTTGCCACACTGGCCTTAAAGGTCACTGAAATAAACACCTACAATTATGGCAGCGGTCTGGCGATCTGTCTTGGGCATATCATGGCACTTTTGCCTGGACAACAGATTCCAATCAGAGCTCAAGTGTGGTGCACACAAATCAGTCGCAAAGGTTAAGATAGACGACTCGAAAAAGAAGAGGTGATGTGGACAGATAGTTGACTTTGGCTACGCTCTGTGATGACTAATGAATGTAGAAATGGTACCTTTGGGCTCAGCCAGAAATGGATGCACAGCCACAAAGCGTCAGGGAGTGGAGTCTGCATAATAAAGTTATTCTATAAATTAGCGACAATCAATTCGCCTTCTACTGTATACAGTACAGTACAGTACTGTAATCATAAAACTCTCAGTTCTTTAAATATGCAACCCTGGCTTGTTGTACTCTAAAGGAACCGCTGCAGTTTGTCGTCACAAACTAGAGCCTTTCCGCCCATTTTACACTTCAAATCAAACTTTGCAAGTCATGGTCCGATGATACTTTTTTTTTAATATAATAAATAGTCTTTAACCTTATAACCCCCATCGCCACAGTTCGTTCTCACGTGAATCTCCTTTACGATGAATGACACATTAATTGCGGAATACATCTCGTTCTCATTGTAGTTCCATTCGAAGCTTAGAGATACAATTTGTGGTTTTGGCCATGTCACATATTTAGATTCTAGCTCTCTCTTTCTCGTAACCACAGAACATATGCTACACATGATGGCCAACTTCTTCGACCTCCCCGGCGAGCTTCGCAACAGGATATATGAGCTATGCTTATTGCATAAAGCGCCTCTCGCCCTTTGGACTGGTTTCAATCAACGACATGAGCTTAGTCCTGGCCTCCTCCGCGTAAACAAGGCCCTCCACCACGAAGCCACCTCGCTCTTCTATGCCCAGAATCGCTTTGATTTTACTATAGCCACCCCTAGGCGCATAGCCATGTTCCTTCAGACAATTGGTTGTAAAAACGCAGGCTATATCCAGCATCTCTATGTTGAGTTTCCGAAATTCTACTATCAAGAGCCTGGTAATATCACCGTCTCGGACGATAGCATTAGCATCTTTTCGAGCATCCAAGGCAGCTGCGCTAACCTAAGCACACTTACGGCGTTTACAGATAGCGGACTTACTATCGACTTTGCGCTTAATGGACTAGACAATCCTGAGAGCATTTCTAAGGTATTGAATTTAGTTGATACTCTCTTTAAAGCTATCTCGCCCTCATTAAAAAGGATCATTGTTGGCGTGTATAACAACGACCCAGGTAATTTCATAACAGGGATGGAGAATCGTGGATGGACAGTTAAAGCAACAAAGGTGCAGTTTAGCCTCTAACTTGGATCTTACCAGCTTTTCTATGATCTGTAAGGGGAAAGATTGTGGATATGATGTAAGTAGGATTAACGTACGTATCAATTTTCTCAGCGCGGTGTTTTTGTCGCCACTCGGGGATAGACGTTAATTTTGCAAAAAGCCATAACTTACCCTAATGTTGACTTTCGATTCTTTTTTTTGTGATCTGCTTCCCGCATAACTTAACGGGTTATTCCCTACGAAGGGGTAATTTACGTCAGTCTGTAGACAGACTCGGGGCAGCTTTCCGGTAAGTAACATAAGGAGGATGTAATATTAACAGCTAAGTACGCCGACATATGTAGAAAGTTTGACATGTTTTTAGTCTAACATAAGTAACTTGGAGGAGGACTAAGGGGAAGTATAGGAATTAGTAACGTCCAGCCTGGCGTCCAGACACGCTCCCTCTCACAAGATGAATATGGCACCTTATAAAAAATTATCCGCTGCTGTAATTTTCCTCACCTCCGTAATAATCCACTCCGTCCCCGTGTCAATACCCATGTCCATAAACAATTCATATGTATCAGAAAACGTACTTAACTTCGCCCCCGAATGCCAGTACGCATTAGTAATAATCCATCTATCTGCCATGCTCTTAACATTCCACTGCTGCCCTATCGCTGTATTATCCGCCTCCGCCATAAGCGGATAATATATATTTGACGGGGGTACAGCGAGCCGCACGTCCTTCCCCAGAAATCGACACGCAAACCAGTACCGGTCATCGGTGTCAGGAATCCTTTTAATCTGCCAGTATTGCCTACTGTTGTCGCTGCTAATAGTCATGTTGAGGTTGCGTGTGGGAGTGCCGTTCTCGTACTCGTTCCTGATGGCAAGGGAGTACGTGTCGCTAAGAAACTGGTTCGAGAGGCGGTAAAAAGTATTCTCTGGAAACCCTGCAGTAAAAGTAGTTCCTACCTCACTGTCAGGAGAAGCTGTAGATGTGGTCGCTAAGGAACTGGTTCGAGAGGCGGTAAAAAGTATTCTCTGGAAACCCTGCAGTAAAAGTAGTTCCTACCTCACTGTAGTATCTATATTAGAACTGGTAGCTATATTAGAACTCGGACTTTCTGGAAACATTTACCATGAGGTATTAGCTTACCGAGTTAAAGCATCATCACAAGTGCATCCTGGATTAACACTCCTATTATTATGATAGTGTTTAAAAGATGCGCCTAGATAGTGACTAAAGACAGAGCTTAATGAAGCAAACACAGCTAGTCTTTTAAAGAACATGTTGACTTAAACGTAGAGAAATGGCCAGGATAATTAGCCCATATATAAAATAGTTGTATAATTACTATATGCTACAGTAGAAGGCGAATCGCTAAACTTTTAGTTGACTCTTTTAAGCGGTCTCCACATCCTGACACTTGTGGCTTTGCATCCGTGCCCTGTTATACCCAAAAACACCAGCTAATGAAATCAGCTACACGTGCGCATAAATTCGGCTGACCAAAGGCAGATTCTAGCTCCTTAATATCTACTTTGTGCTTGGTGACAGCAACTTTAAAGGACACATTCTAGCTTTCGACTTTGTCACAATACACTCATTGTTCGTAAATTTGCTACAGCGCCAATATTAATTTCCTATGACAAGTTTACACTTAGAAACCCGTGAATAGGTCTCTACGTTGCAAGTCAACACGCTACAGCGCCAATATTAATCTCCTATGACAAGTTTATACTTAGAAACCCGTGAATAGATCTCTACGTTGCAAGTCAACAGATTTGTTTAGCTAACTTTCGTCTTAGACTTACTGTATCAGAAAGCTTTCCTAATGGACATCCAATAGCGAGGTTTAACCCAGTAAAATACTGGCGCTTATAGCCAAAATCACTCATAACCCCTAATAGTAGTCGAGACGTTATATTCAACTTGCGATATTCTACTACGGCATGCTGGTAGCCGCGTCCTAGAGCCGTACTATCTTGCCAACAATCAGATCTTGACGCTAGCGTAGGTGAACATTTCTCTATCCAACTTATCAGGGCTCGAGCCCAAATAGAGGAAGAGCTCGATGGCCAATTTATCTTCTTCGCTAACATGGGCTTTTAAAAAGTGTCTATTCAGAACCTCTTCCCTAGCCTTCTAGCATCAACGCCTTCCTCAAGCCCTACCTAAACCGGCGAATCACTGCTAGAGCAATCTGCGTCTATCAGCGACTATTTTACATTGTCAAGTGGCTCGGCGCGCGAAAGAATCTCTCGGGAGCTCTTGAGCTAGTGAGGACAAGAATATGTATTACAAAGCTTGTCGACGCCAATGAGGAGTAGCAGCAACTGCAGCTACTCCTATCAGACATCCGGGACTATCTCAAGAATGGCTAGCCAATCATAGGTAGCAAGCGGCAGCTCTTGGGGAAAGTAAGGTGGTCGACAAGGATTCCGTACAGTTTCAGACTAGCAAATGGGACTTTACCAGCTGCCAACTTTGTACCCACTTCCTCTGCATGCCACATAGGCGTCCAAGGTGGAACAAATCAGAGAATACCTCTATTCGCTAGGTTCTTTCCCACACTATATAAAGACACGGCAGCACCCCGCACTCGCCTCTCCAACTCTCTTCCTTTCCATCATCAAATTTGTCAAGGCATCTACAATGGATATGTCCACAACGCCCCCTTCGCAAAAATCCAAACAGGGCCTTATGTTCTCTCGTTTTCAAGACCTCCCTGCAGAGCTAAGGTTAAAAATTTGGGGAATGGCTATGCGAGCACACGTTCGAGTTATCACCACCCGTGTCTACTTTTTCTCTGGCTATACTCAGCCACAGCACATAAACTCGAATAATTTCGAGGAAGACGAGGAAGCCAGGCAAGCAGTTATTAGGAGGAGGAAAAAGCTGTTCGAATTCGTTGATGACCCCCTCGAGGACACTCTCAAGACGAGGACGTTGCAGGAACTGGAGGACGACGGCATTTATGTTGAGCTCCAAGCAAGAAGCAACCCGGTTAGTGAATCTTGCCACGAATCCCGCCAAGAGTGGCAAGGATGGTGCACCAGCCATAAGAATCAACCAATTCGCCATCTATTCAATCCATATGACGGGTTTCCAGCCTGCGACGTTACCACTAACGTTTACGTCGCCCCACACGACATTCTACTGCTAGAACTTGGCAACGTTAAAATCCGCGAAACATTCTCAGCGATCGCTCCATTTCTAGCCAAAACGCAGCGCCTTGCAATCGCTTACGAATACACTGATGGGATTCTCACGAACTTCTTTCCTTCAGGTCTTAAGTCGTTGATCTTAGTCTGGGGAAAAAATCCCAATAGGAGTCGAACACACTGTTTGGAACACCTCACACACCATACGACAACCAACTCAGGGTTTGACCCTCCTGGGAGCGAGGATATAGACTCCATGACACTCCTTTCAGAATATTGGGGAAGCATTGTAGGGTCCAACGTGCGGCGATGTCTCGCTACACGTGAACTAGTTAAAGAGGAACAGATTATAGTAGATTGAGCGTGGTGTTTACTTAGATCAGCGTTCGATAAGCAAGCTGTGGGTTTGTGTCGTATTTATTGCTTTAACGTGCATCCCTGCATCAAGGGACGCACCCTGTGACGGGACAAATATTGGTACTTTGAATTCAATTGATTATAAATTCATGAATCTATTAAAACTTCCAGTTTTTCTGTATCACTTATGTTGTGTAACCACTCCTAAATAATCTAAACCTCAGCTACTCTAAACTTTACTATCATGTTGTCGCTGTTGCGCCTAATTTTAGTGGGCGTCAATTTGACGTATAATAGGACCCCTGACCTATAGTACAACCACGAGCTCATTGTACCTTTCAAAATGATATAACTCTTTAATCTGGGTTTTCGAGCCTCACCGCGATGCTGAAAAATCGTTTTCAGCCTTGTGGTGGCCAGGGATTGCTGTGTCATGTGGCTACTGTGTCACATGATACAAGCGAACAACTGGCAAAGGCACACTCGACAGCTGCAGTCAACCATGAGTGCTTGGTTGCAGTTACCTAGATACGAAGCTAACCCCTTAGAAATGCCGCTACTTGATTTAGTGAACGAATTATTGTTGTCTATATCGGAAAATCTAGACTTAGAGAGAGATATCAATGCTTTTAGCCAAGTAAATAGCCGTCTGTACAATGTCCTTAATACTTATCTCTATCGCCACAACGTACAACGACTTAAGAGCTCAGGGTTATGGTGGGCTGCACAACAAGGGCAAGAGGCTACGACTCGAAAGTTTTTAGAAGGAGGAGCTGATGTTAAAGTGAAGGACCCCTTCGGTTGGACGCCGCTGTCTCGCGCCGCGCACGACGGGCACGACGCGGTCGTGAAGCTGCTGCTCGATACCGGGAAGGTGGATGTCGACTCGAAGGACCCCTTCGGTCATACGCCACTGTCTGGGGCCGCGAGGTGCGGGCACGATGCGGTCGTGAAGCGGCTGCTCGACACCGGGAAGGTGGACATCAACTCGGAGGACTCCTACAGACGGACGCCGCTACATGGGGCCGTGGCAGGCGGGCACAACGCGGTTGTGAAGCTGCTGCTCGACACCGGGAACGTGGATGTCAACTCGAAGGACATAGGCGGTCAGACGCCGCTGTATGGGGCTGCGGTGGGCGGGCATAATGCAGTCGTGAAGCGCCTGCTTGACAACAGGGAGGTGGACGTTGACTCGAAGGACTCCTACAGTCGGACGCCGCTACAAGGGGCTGTAGCAGGTGGGCACAACGCAGTCGTGAAGCTGCTGCTCGACACTGGGAAGGTGGACGTCGACTCAAAGGACTGCTATGGTCGGACGCCGCTGTCTGGGTATTACGCGGTCGTACAGTGCTGTTCTTAGCTTTACGTCAACCACACTTCTAATTAGCCACACACCCTTAACGATTAAAATGACAAAAGCGAAGTGAAATCACATGCAGTGCCATAGTACACTAACCAAAATTGTTAGTCACTTTTGACTCGAGGTATTATTTCCATGGCAACCATGTATAAATTTGCCTTACACTGCCACTATAAGGCTAATGCCAATCTCCTGTATTGTAGTGGTGCCTTAAAGGTTAGATAAGACTCTCTTATAGGTATTAGGAGTGATAAGAGTTTGTAGTGATGCTATAACTTGAGGGGTTCTATTATACTTTGAATTGACACCCTCTGCAATTAGATACGACAGCAACAACGTAATCATAAATTTCCGAGTAGCTGGGGTTTAGTCTGTTCAAAAGTAGTTACACAACGTGACTAGCACAAAAATACTAAAATACTCAATAGACTCACAAATTTAGAATCAATTGAATTCAAAGTACTAATAGTTTGTCCCGTCACAGGGTGCGTCCCGTGATGCAGGGATGCACATTAAGTTAAGTATTTATTATATAACTGAGCCAGAACAAGGTGTGTGGAGAACTACCCTGATATACTCGTGGGACAATAAGTTACTCGATTTATGTTCGTAAGTTACCCCACAGTTTTATAAATAAAGTTATCTAAATTCCACAACACCTGATTCGCCTTCTACTGTATACATTATTAAGTTAAGTTATTAAGTAAGTTCATAAGTAAATCTCAATGTAACGCAGCATCTTTATTCCTCTTGGCCTCTAGCCTCGCAGACCTTCGAGGCTTATTAGACTCGAGTTTGCTATCGTCAGACTTACTCTGACTCTGATCTGGTTTAGATTGCTTAGGCACCCTTTGTCGATGAGGATGGCCTTCGTCTCTGTTAACTTGGGGGTTCTTGTAGTAGCGCCACATGGTCTCCTTAACCTCTAGGCTTCTCCCTTTCTCCTTTATAATATATATTTTTTCAATGTCTCTCTTTTGACTAATAGTACAGTACTACAACATTGAGATGACATTTTTATCATGTGATATAAGTAGATGTGAGTCTGTTTATATACATTTGTTTCTAATTAGTAAGGCGCTATTTATGCCGCTTTAAAGTAAGCGATATAAATGGCCACATAAGTTCTTTAATGCCACTGCAGCTAATTCTAACCCGACTAAGCAGTGTGATTTTCTCCCTTATGTTACTGTATATATTAACCCATGACTTGTAAGACACGCCACTTATAATCCTTAGCTATAGTGCTATTGCTTCACTGCACATGCCTTCACAGGTGTAT